>JARFJB010000178.1:127500-170000 GCA_036346205.1 Vesta saturnalis
ATTTTAACCTATTTTTAATAAACCATGTTGACACCATAAATTGACACTGTGGAAAACTTGAAAAAAACCTATAAATTTTTTTTTATATTTCCCGAATTTTTTGTATTCAGCTGTATTTTCGATAGGTTTCCTAAATTTGTAATGGCTCATAAACATTCAATTTTGAATAATTTATAATGCACCTGAAATTATTTAGTTATAGTAACCTTAATTTTTTGTAAAAACCAAAAGTTGCGTAATTTCTCGGGTTTGTAATTCTTAAAGTGATAACTATGTTTATTTGTTGAATGTATTTTGTGTATAAATACAATAAAAAAAATTATGTTCATAATATTTTAAAATTAATTTTGTACTTAAAAAAGTAAATATTATAAATGCAAATAAAAAAAACAATGTCAGAAGTGGGATTCGAACCCACGCCCACAGAGTGGACCAGAATTCTCAAACTTGCATAGCAAGTTAAGGTTAACCTTGAGTCTGGCGCCTTAGACCGCTCGGCCATCCTGACATGTTACAAAGCTTTCATTTTATCTGAATATAAACCACAATTATTTGTAAGCAAAATTAATATTAAATAAAATATGTTGAAACATTTTTATAATAAAAATTTATACTATATTTAGCATAGTGACACATTAAAGTTACTAATAATATATAAGCTAAAAAAATTGTTTCCTATGTTCATAAATTCTAGTATTAATGGCATTATTGAAGAATTACACATTATCAATGATTAAATATAAGTATTTGTCAAAACCAAAGTTCCCAGTACGGCATGTATAGGAATCTGAGTCAAACATTATATTGAAATGTACGTCGATAGATGGCACAAGTGTTATCAAAAATTGAAACAAAATTTGGATGTTATTTTAGAGGTATTCTCCATTAATGTAATGAGAATTGAAAAATGCAAACTAAGATACTAATTACAAATGACTTTAACGCCTTGTTCCTGAAATTAATTCCAGTCATAAACTAAAGGCATGTTTTATCAACATCGAAAAGGAAATTGTAGGTTGGTACGTATGACAGCGTAACAGAACAACGTTGACATAATGAAATCAACAATTAATCGTTGAATTTAAAAATGTAACCTTTCGTTATTTTCAATCTTCGTGATGTGAAATTGATCTTTATGGTGCAATTAAAGTGGTAACAGTTTAGCTACCCACCACCCAGTACATACGATATGTAATTCTACTATGAAATAGGTAGACAATTAGAGAGATCCCTACATCTTTTGTGCTTTCCCTTTCATAGTAAAGCATATATGCTGTTTTAAACCTTATTTTCAACAGAAAAATTATATCCGAATTAAAACTTTCACCATTTCACATGTTAATTAACGTTTTATATGATGAAACGTTTGTTGGAAACAATAGTATTTATAGCGTTAACAATCTTTATATTCTAAGGACAATTTTTTTAAATAAATAAAAATACTCTTGTAGTCATAGTATCGATCAGTTAGAATAGACTTTTAAATAAACGCCTTTAAGATAGTTAATGTGTCTAAATTAGCTATTTTAAAGTATATAATATCATTTGCTAATTTGCAATTTCCTCCGATAGTAAATTAAAACTAATTTCTAGTGATAAAACTATTTTGTAATGGCCTCACTAAGTATATCACAGACAAAAAATGTCTGGAGATACCTTTACGTTTACCACCAGAACTGTGGTTGAATAGGGTTTTATATTATGGTAAACATTACATTACATAACTTACACGCCATTCCCTTGCTAGGTAAGCAAAACAATCCCTGCCTCTTATTTATTTTTCCTTCACAAATTTTCTCCATGTGTGTTCTCCATACAGTGGAACAATGATCGCGCTCTTCCAATCACTCGACACTTTTCCCCACTTAAGGCATACATTGAATAATTCACACAATATTCGTATAATCTTTGCACCTCCATACTTCAGCATTGCACCAGTACATCCACGTCTGCTCCTTTACTGTTTTCCAACCTTTCTACCGTTTTCTCTACCTCATTTAACCCAATATCCTTCTCAGTTTCATTCACCATTCCTTTTACATTCTTCTTATTTAACTTTTCAGTCTTCTTCACTACTGTACAGCCTCCCGAAATATTCTTGCCAGCATGTCCTCACTTCACAATCATCCCATACTATTTCGTTGCTCGTATTCATCACTTCGGTAGCGTTCCGTTTTGGGTCAGGTTTTGTATTTTTGACCTATTTACAGAAGAGTTTTTTGTTTACCTCAAAATCATTGTGCATTTTCTTTCCTTTCACAGTCATCAGTTCCTCTTTACGTATTCTCACTGTGTTCTTCGCTTCTTTGTTTTTAATCTGTACACCTCATACAATCGCTTTTTCTCTGTCTCATTTTTTTGCAGCAGTCATTGCCATATACGCATCTTTTTTCTTACATACTGCCTTTTTTACCGAGTCATTCCACCAAGCACATTTTTTCTGACCACCTGTAATCGCTCTTCCACATACCTGCACGAAACACAGTCTTTCAAGCTTATCCATGCACTTTCATCGCCATTGCCTTTTATTTGTTCGTTCCACACTGCTTCATTCACATTCAACTCTTTACTCAAAGCATCTGCATATTTAATTCTCGCACTCATATCTACTAATTTTTCTACCCTAATACTGGACGTTCGCACTAGTTTGTTTTTTTCCAGACCCACTTTTGCCCTAAACACTCTCGATACAACCAAAAAGTGGTCCGATCCACACTCCGATCAGCGCATTACTTTTGTATCTCTCTGCAGCTTTCCAAGTTGTTCATCATATACTATCAAGTCAATCATACTTTTAGATTCTCCTCTTTGCATGTATACATATGCACATTTTTATGTTTAAAATACGTATTAGATGCCAACAGATTTCTCTCCACACAGATGGCCATCATTCTCATCGACCCATTGGTCTCCGAACTTTCCTAGGACGTGTTAAGCATGTTCTCTCTGTACACCCACCCATCCATTCATACTTCCCAATATCATCACTCTTTCCTTTGGATTACATACGTTCAGCACGTTCTCTACATCATTGCAGAAGTTCTCGCACCCATGGTCTCTTTCTCCATAGCATGCAATGAGAATTTTTGTTCGAAATTCCACTTTCATTCTAACACATTACCCGGGGATACTGTTTTACACATTTTTGATTGTTCACTCACGACCCAACCCCTTAGCGCCATGCATTTCAGTCTCAACTCCTGACTACCATCTTCCATCTCAACGGCATCCTTTCCTTTGCGCTTTGTCTCCGATACAGAGAACATCAAGCTGCCTTTCATTAATTACATTCGCAATTTCGAATTCTTTGCCATGCATAACCTCTAACATTTCACGTACCAACTTGTCATTCTTTCACTTACACTGTCGTCAGCAATGGAGTTTATCTGTCTCGACCTTGACAGCCTCTTGTAGCCAAGTCGATCTGATGCATTCGTATTGAAGAATTTATTGTGTCACAACGAGGAAAACATCCACAACCAACACCCTTCTTGTTCCAAAAAACAGTACACATGATTTTCCGGGTTGAAATTGTTTGCTTGAACTTCACTTTTTTGGGTGATCAACGGCAAACTTAGAAAACACTAAACAATGTTTTACTTCAAAAGTTACTTAACAATAAGCTACAAATGGTGAGTAGTTTCGACAAACATTGTCATCTTCAGACCTTAAACTACAGTAATTTTAACATCATATATGAAAAACTAACGAATACTTACAAGTACTTATATAAAAATTTATACTCACATGCACAATTACACAAATTAATGCATCTCAGTATTCTGGTTAAATTGCATAAGGCGTGGAATTAAACATCAAAATATGTTTTGACCTACATATTGAGAATAAATTCGAGACTTTTTATCTATGGTTCCATCAAAGAGTCTCAATGATTAAGTTAAATTATCAACAATCTAATCAATAAACAGCAAAATCACAAATGATGAGGACATAAGAATTTCCACAATATATATATATATATATATATATATATATATATATATATATATATATACATGTTTATATATATATATATATATATATATATATATATATATATATATATATATATATATATATATATAACAGCTTTACAATGAAAATTATGTCCATACTTAAAACCTATTTAAAATATTTACCTAGTAATATTAAACGTTAAATTCAGACAAGGATTAAAAATTACAATGTTGAAATATAGCAATGAATAACGATTCTAGTGGTTTAATCCACTTTCAATTTAATATAAATTATAATTTGAAAATTAAATCGCATGTGACCAATTTCTTGTGAGGTTATGAACTGAATTTAGTTCATAACCTCACATGTTATTGGTTACTTATCATTAACTTTATTATTAACTTTATAATGTCGAAGTTCTTAAAAGTTGTTAAAATTACTGTAGTTTAATGTATGAAGATGACAATGTTTATCGAAACTAGTCACCACTTGTAACTTATTGCTAAATAACTTGTAAAGTAAAACATTGTGGGGAAGATTTAGCGTTTTGTGAGTATACCTTTGATTATCATAACCCCATTTAGAGTTTCAAATATGGAGTCCAATACAGATTTTTGGGCGATGTTGAATGTCCCCATTCCATGGATTGTTGCTTTGATTCTGGTGTAACGTAAGACACCCATGTTTCATCGCCTGTGACAATTTGGCTTGGAAGCTCGTCACCTTCCTCACTGTACCGCTCTAAGAAAGAACTGGCTAAATGTTTCTTTTGTGCACCTCAGTCAGCATTTTCGGTACCCAGCGTAAGCAAATCTTTCGATAATGTAAACGTTCTGTTACAATTTCATAAAGCACACTTCTTGATACTGCAGAAAACTCTTTAGATAACGATAAAATCGTAAAGCGTCTGTTCTCTCTCACTTTTTCACTAACTTTTTGCAGTCGTCAATAATCATTGAAGGTCGCCCACCTCGTTCCCCATCATGCACATTCATACGGCCATCGTTAAAAGCTCTACCCATTTCTGTACCATCCCATCCCTCATAATGTTTTCTCCATACACATCATTGATCTGACGATGGATTTCAGCCGTTTTCATTTCTTTAGCACTAATAAAACGAATTACAGCGCTAATTTTATAGTCGGCGGGGTTCTCAATTGGAGGAGATATTTCAAATACTCACAACAAACGAAAACGCGGTCTAATAATAAGTTCCGCATTTCGTCGCAAGGGTGCGCAATTGAAAAATAAATACTAGCATTCTAATTTTCCAAAAAAATTAAGAAACATCTTTAGTAGTATGATTAGAAAGCTTAGACAATTTTGCATCGTTTTGGTTTAAGGCTCATTGGCGTATCGACCTTAATAAGAGTAGGGGAAGCTAGTGAAGGTGTAATCACTTAAATCGCTGTAGCGTCTAAACGACATCCGATTTTAGTAAACTGAAGCTTGTTTGTAAGATAAAGGTAAGTACCTACTTTTAATTTTCGTATCTACTGGTACACAATAGTTCCTAATAATATTGCTAGAGGGCGCAATTCGTGATAATCACAGTTTTTGATTTTACCCCGAAAACTTAAATCATGCAGTATACTATGCCATGATATTCGGAAAGTAGATTAAATTTGCAAGAAAAAAAGTGTAAACCGCAGTTCGACATCTTCGGTATTGCCAAAAGAATAATATTTAACACTTTAAATGAAGAAATGATTGTTTTCAAAGTTGGGTGTTCAATCATTTCATGACAAAAAATATTTTTAGCCTTTATGATTGTGTATGTTTGTCACTCATTATTCCAATAGTCCAAAAACTCCTTTAGAACTAATAAAATCATCATGGAAAACTTTTAATGTAGGAATCCTAATAGGGTACTTTAAAAAATAAATCTAGGCCCATGCGAATGAAAATCTGTAGGCTTCCATGGAGATAAACAAATTGCAACTGATTTAATTTTGATAGGTATTGTGTTGACAAAAGTACATCCTTCAAAAACGGATTATATCAATGCCGAAGCGTACAATATGCTTGCCGTATATTTCGAATGTATTCAAAATGCACCTGTTGCGAAACGAGAATGTGCTACCAGATATTCTGAACGAAGACACTATAGTAAAATAGTATTGCGATGACTGGCTAAGAGATATGTGTAACGAAAATCCTCGATTCATTTTCTTGGTTTTATGGACTGATGAGGCCTCTTTACCAGCTGCGGTACGGTTAATTTACACAGTATGCACTACTGGTCAGAAACAAATCCTCAGATGCGCGAAGTGGACCACCAAAACAGTTGGAGTATAAACGTGTGGTGCGGAGTTTTAAGACATATAATTATCGGAATGGTTATTTTTAATAGCCATCTAAATGGCGAATCTTATTTAAACTTGCATTTTAGAAAATATTCCTCTTCACCTAAGAACATCCATGTGGTATCATAATGATGGCTGTCTAGCGCACTGTTCGTATCGAGTCCGTGATCTTTTAAATGCTACGTGCTAAAACCGCTGGCCGTGGCCACTTAGATCACTGGATTTAGCTGTGTTAGATTTTTACTTGTGAGGACGAATCAAAGACAATCAATCACATGAGACAACATGATTGGGCGAAGTGAAACTGCCACAAAATCGATTTCACGAGCAGAAGTTGAAACAGCCATTTCTAGAACAAGAAGCGAAACTGAAGTTATTTTGAACATTTAATAAAGTCTTTAAATTGATCCATTATTATTTTATTATTATATATTATTTTACGGTCCTAGCTCAACAAAAAATTTTTTTTTGATTCACCTAAATAATACGGTGAAACTAGCGCCCTCTAGGATCAACGTCAAAATATGCAAAACCCTACACTACACTACACTACAGCTTTTTCAGTTAGTTTTGCTTTCTAAAAATATTATTGAAACATACTGCCAGTTAAACCATTTTCGAGAAAAACTGAACTGAAAATGGTTACTCAATCGTCACCCTAAAGTTGCAAAGCTTCCTTTGACTAATTTACTCCTTTAAGTTAAATTATTATTTTAAATAACAAATCGCGTAAACATTTTCAAATCGGGTTTTCTCAAAAACGGTTAATCTGGTAGAATTTTTCAAGAATAACTATCAAACAATTCATAATTAATTTGTGTCCTGACGAAGGAAATATATTTTGGGAAAGCTCGACAAAAAATTGATTCGAAGATAGAAGATAATACACACGCACGTACGCACACACGCTCGCAAGCACGCACGCACGCACACACGCCCACCCCCAGGCACGCACGCACGAACTAACGGACGCACGCACGCAGAATCGCACGCACGAACGCACGCACGCACGCACGCCCTAACCCACGTACGCACGCACGAACGCGCACGCGCGCGCACACGTGCACACGTACAAGCACACAGATACGCACACGCACACGCACACGTACACGAACACGAACACGCACACTCACACGCACACGCACACGCACACGAACACGCACACGCACACGCACACGCACACGCACACGCACACGAACACGCACACGCACACGCACACGCACACGCACACGCACACGCACACACAAGCAAATGCCCACACACACCAACACACACGCACACGCACACGTACACGTATACACACACGCACACGCACACGCACATCTCACACTCACACACTCACACATCACACAGTCACACACTCACACACACTCACACACTCTCACACTCACATACACACTCCACACACACACACTCACACACTCACACACTCACACACTCACACACTCACACACTCAGACACTCACACACTCACACCCTGAATGCCCTGAATAATCTAAATCATGACATCCAATTTGACAGTATGGAAATATTGTCAAGACAAACTCATTATTATGTTCGTTTACAATGTGAAGCTATTGAAATATATAAACACCCTAACAATTTTAATAGACATGAAGAAAATCTCCGTTTAAATAGGTTTTGGCATCTTATAATTAAAAAGAAGCATAATGATACGTCTTAATTTTGATTTTAATTTTAACTATTCGTATGTCTAGATTTTTTGCTGTTTTTCCTAGACCTTGAAGCAAATGCTTTATCAATTATATGTTAAATTACCACAGCACTATAATTTAACATAAGTAGTTGAAATTAAATTAAAATTAAAAATTACAAAAACGTTCTGCATTATGCTTTTCATTGTTAATAACACTTCCACTTATTGATAAAGATATCTCTTTGTTAGATTTAACTGGGTTATTTTATTTAATGTGATGTTTGGATTTGTGAATGCTTCTATCATTTTCAAATTGAAGTTTTCACAACTTTACACTTACATCATAACTCGATTAAATTTTGTTAAATGTGTTTTTTGGCTGACAAATTTCATTGTTAGCTTTCGCCGTAGAGAGTGTTCTGATTTGTCATCTTTAAGACAGTTTAACAATATTTAATTTTTAATGACCTAGTTATTCTTTACTAAAATTTAATTTTATAATTGGCTTTATACGTTTCTCAAACTGTTATATTTATAGCAGGCTTATGTTTATGTTCTAATTTTTCAACAAAATTGTTTACAACATTTTTAACAAATTTTAACAAATATTACTACTGACGAAGATAACTGTAAGTGTTATCGAAACGTTTAGATTGTATAATTTAAAATACAACATTAAATAACCCCAAAAAGCACAAGTAACGTAAATAAAAAGTTTACCTCTAGTAGGATTTGAACCTACGACCTGTGCTTTGCTAGAGTACCGCGCTAACCAACTGCGCCATCAAGGTTCAAGCCCCAATCGATGTAAACTTTATGTATGCGATATTGCAGGCTCACATTCCATTAATATAAGTAATTTGATAGTAATCTCATTATATTTAGAATTTACATCAGTTCTACATACATAAAGACAATATTCACATCGATTGGGGCTTGAACCTTGATGGCGCAGTTGGTTAGCGTACTTAGCCAAGTACAGGTCGTAGGTTCAAATCCTACGAGGTAAGCTTTTATTTATGTATTTAATAATATTAATAATAATTTTAATTACATATTTACCTTTTGAACTTATTCGTTCATAACAAAAACTTATAATAATTTAATATTAGTCAAGTTGCTTTGGTATGTGTGAATCCTTGCGATATTGCAGGCTCACATTCCATTAATATAAGTAATTTGATAGTAATCTTATTATATTTAGAATTTACATCAGTTCTACATACATAAAGACAAAATTTACATCGATTGAGGTTAATTTGTTTAATTTCAAGATAACTAAGAAACCCAGTGGCGTCAACTAGTTCTATTTATTTTAGTTCGAATTTTTCAACGTGGTGATTGAAATTAAATACAATCCTATAATACATTTCTACAGTAATTTATTTGTATAGAATCGTTCATTACAATATTATGTTCGTGTATAAAACGTTCAAGGGTCATAAGAATCTTAATGAGTGGTAGTTACGCATTACCCATACGTCACTGTTTTTATACTGTATAGGAGTAGATAAAGTATAGTACACAAGTCGGGTGGTAATGCCTATTACGCACTAGTGTTGTAACTTACACTTACCACACTTATTATGTAATGTACTATATAAAAATACCTATTTCTGTAAATAAGGCATGCGGAATTTGTCATCGGAACCACATCCTATGTTCCTTTGTTTACCGCCTTCTCATAATCGGCAACACAAATATTTTTTTGTTAAGTTGTAAAATATAGCACTTAGGTTAGTTGCAATAAATGTTAGGAAGGATTAATTCTAAATGAAGTTGTCGATCTACCTTCCAAAGTAGATATATGTGGTGATTAGTCTATTCAGGAGTAATTCTTTTTTATGTGCATTGGTAGACGTTTCACTAAAAACTTTTTACAGTTCTACTTGAAAATAGGATATATGTATGCTGTAGTATGAACGAAATGTACTATTGGTAAATGATCTATTTTGTTGCACTTCATTTTTATTTAGAGGAAAGTTTAAATGGATATTCTCTAGTGATTCTTATTATCAGTTGATAGTAAATATAATTTAGGTAATGACCTAAAAGTCCATGTTATTCTAAAAAATGAAGATAGTCATATTCTTTTTGAGGTCATAATATATCAACAATCAAATCTTTCCACAATTTATATGATGCAGCCCATTATGGGAATTATTAAACAAAAGAATTTCTATTTGACCACACCCAGATTTGTTTCATTATTCCTATTTTCGTATCTTTTTACCAAACAAAAAGTTAAATCACATACTATACAATAACACAATTTTTAAATATCCAAGACATCTGATCCTAATAGTAAAAAATGAAAATGTTAATACTATTTTTTCTTAACTTTTATAATCTAGATATAAAATCGATATTGCACAAATAAACAATGTTGAGTATTTGAAAGCGACAAAGACGAAACTTAACTTTCATGTTTTTGATATTAACGTGCTTAAAATTTGAAATTTAAAGTTTATTATATATGCATTACTCTCGAAATAAGTTTTGAATACAGTTATCCTTAACATTTATTAGATTTTTTTTCTTTACAATTTCCTGGAAACTTTTTCTACATTCGCATAACTTAAATTCTTTTGCAATGTTCAGATGAATATACACACATTCACATTTCACATACTAAAAAAGATCTAATAAATAACCTTACAACCACCTGGTTGCTACTATGTGATGGTGATGCTGAAAGTCCCTTAGCAACGCAAGATCAATATAACAATCAAACGCGGGGCAGACGACTACGCCCTTGTTCTTAAATACCTCTAATATATTGAATAACGCAGAAATAAACTGTAATAGTGGAATATTAAACAGAAATATTTTTATTTTTTCCTTGAGAATACTTAAACTTGAAGTATTTTGTTAATATATTCCGACTTATGTGCAAATTAGACATTAAATGGATTTGAGTTGACCTCGAATTAAATTTTGACGATTTTTCTGTATTTCAGTAGTCCTACGTTTTTTTACTGAAATAAAAATTTCCAAAGATATTTTCAACATCAAGCATTTTGTCGAATCGTTTTTTTAATACTTTTGGTAAGGGAATATTGAATAATTATTTTATTAGTGTTACACATATACAGTCCAGTTGTACACAGTAAATTACGAAACAGAAGTTTCTAGGAGCCCAATGAAAAAGTTAATTATGTTGTTATACGAGCACGTATTTATAGTATAGTATCAAAATTAAAAAGAAAACTAATTATAAATTAACAAGAAAGAAAGAAGCAGGATAGAATGCATTATTGAATAATAAGGGCAAAGAAGATGGATTGGGAAAATAAATTACAGGAAGAAGAGAGGAATATAGGGAATAAAAGGGATGGAGCGCAGCATCCCTAGACGGTTTCTATGGTTACACTCCAGAATTGTGACGTCAACATACATACAGTCTATTCAGTCAACAGAGGCTGATCGTTACACTAACGTTATTTACTTTGGTCGACTATAAAATGCAATTTTATGCATTTATGCTACCAGAGGTAAACTTTAATTACGCTACTACAATGATAAGCTGTATTTTTTCCCAATTCTTCTTTTTTTTCTTTTAGTTGATTTATAAGTATCTATAATAAGTAATAAATTCATTGATTCATAAGCGTGGTTACACAAAAATACAATTTTTATCTTTCAATAAGTAGGCCAGTACCAGTAACTTTAGTTTACCTTAACGTTAATTTGAGGAAATTTGACGCAGTTTAATCCACATTTTAACATACATAATGTTTTCAACACCTTTTCTAAAGTGATTAAATAAAGTTTGCTTAAACACCATTTACCTTTGTAAAGTTCTTTTGAGAGCTATAGGAAATTTCCGCCAGACTATTTAAAATTATTTGGAAATATAGTGGGAGGAAACAGTTTTATGAAAATGTCTACCAACATTTTAGATTTTAAATACTAAGTTAAAATATCGTTTCTCAAAAACTACATTTAAAAGAAATACACTGTCTATAAGTATTCAATTACCAGTAAACATTGAGCGCATGTTATAAAAATATTATGTGACCTCTACTTAAAGATATGTAAAGAAAAATAGTTATTTGTACAACTACGTTTTTCTCATAATTTTCTTTCCTAGTTTGTTGCGCAAACCGCTGATATTAGACTAATTAGTGGACGAATCAGAAAAGGAACATGTTGAAGTTCCAAAAGAGATATTTCCGTCAGAAAATGAGAGTAGCGCTGACATTGATGGATATTTCGGGAACGAACAATCGGTAATTATGAACACACAAATACACCTCCCCCCCACACATACACACAGAACGGGATCTCCACTTCCTCCAATCATAGCTGATCTGTATTTACAAGAAAAAGGACTAAAAAAAGCCAAATACAAAGGTAGAATGGGTTCACTCCCTCACATCACTTTTTTGTGGTGTTATACCCCAATCCGTGGCCACGCCCACTTACACTGCTTGACCCACCGCTGTCCCCACGTGGCCACCCCCACTTCCAGTTGATTTGGCCCTGTGCACGCATACTGCCCCAGGCTGTGCGTTCTAATTGGTGGCGCTCATTTTTTTGTCTACCATTTTTATTTTGATGTCCATATTTGCATTGGGTGCCATTTTTGTTTTGGCGGCCATTGATTGGAGGTCTAAAACTCTGCATTCTGATTAGTTTGTTTTGTTTGTTTGTGGCGCCATCTAGTGGTGTATTTTTAAAACTAATAAATGTTTCATGTAAAGGAGTTTGACCGTGACTCCACCTAATGGAATGTTTTTAAAAGTAGATGTGGGTCCCTGTAATTGTTATGGCGGAAGAAGTTGAAATTTGAAATAGTATTCTAATAATGAGGGCCCATGTTCGGGCCCCTTCTTTACTATAGCAGAAAACTTGAAATTTGAAACACTATTCTAATAATGGGGGTTCGCATACTATCTCATAAAACAGTATGGGGCTCCGGAACTTGTTCTCGGGCGTTTACCTCTTGTCGAGCCTCCTGATTGTTTGTAACGCCATCTAGTAATGTATTTTTAAACTAATGAATGTTTTCTGTAATAGACGTTGACCATGGCTCAACCTAGTATATTTAAAAATATTTAACTGTTGTGACGGGCAAAACAGTATTCTAATAATGGAGCCCGCATACTATCTCATAGGATAAAGTTAGTACTCTTAAACTTCTCACAGAGACTTATCTCCACTGTAGCGGCCCCATTGCCTGTTGCGCGTGGCTCCATCTACTGACATATTTTGTAAAAGGTAGATGTGCATTTCTGTAATTGTTATTAACGGGAAACTTGAATTTTGAAATATAATTCTGATAGTAGGGCCAACTCATAAGGCAGCATTAGGCTTCCATACTTTAATAGTTTTAATAGTTTATTATATGCAAATCAATAACTATAAAGCTTAAATCTACAAATACGTGCCACATAACTTTAAACTAGCGTAACATTTATACCTTTATCTCAGTAACTAAACAAACGATCTGAGGTCGAGTCTATAGAATAACAGCTGACGCTATTACAGAGCTGGTTTATGACGTTTGTAGACAATATCAAATAAAATATATATTTAAAATAATAGTCATACCTTAAGACGTGCTTTCTGTCTGCTATTCTAACAACAAGTATGTATTGGACGATTTGATATTGAGTTATTTATACTGTGTATAGACACACCCATACACATACACACACGCACAATACTACTGTTTAAAATAACCAAATAATGAGTACACATTAGGAACCTACTAAGATTCCCGAAAACATCTACATCAAAATTTGCAACCGTTACGATTAATGCATAGTTTAATCACATGCTCAATTTAGACTATATTTAAAAGAAAACAAAAGCACCGTTTTAATATTAAAACATAAGCAAGATAAAAGTAAAACATTAAATACAATATGATCGTTTCAAAAATCTCTATAATGATAATTGAATACCCTTAATGAGTTTTACATAAACCCGCTAATTAGTTAGTTATACACAAAGTGAATGTGCAATTACACACCTGATCGTAAACAATAAATAAATTTCATATATATTTACATACAAGTAGCCCCTAGAAAATAATAATTACTTAATGTGAGTGTGTAATCACAATAATACCCTTTTACTATTCAGTGCTCAAAAATCTTATGCGTTTTAGAAAAATGCACTAATTAGGTAATTACATAAAAGATGAATAATGGTTGAAATACAATTATTATGTTTACATTCTTTGTATGCCTTGCTCTCCTGTTCATTAAACCATTTATTGTACAAAAAAATCTCAGTAATTAGATTGAGTTTACAAAAACCAGTGTAGCATCTTAATCAAATCCATAAACAGGTTGTTAATTGCATCCCAATTTTGAACCGCCAAGTAATATAGAAATAAATTTAAGATGTTGATCAGAAACCAGCTTCTATCAAAACATCTTGCTAATAGAAACAAAATTTAAAATTCAAGTATAAAGTATTGATTTGAAATCAACTTCCTGTACAAGGACCTTAGATTTATAAATACAACGTAAGTGAATGTGTAAGATGTAAGAAAATGTAATAATAATTATCTTTAACATGTTAATAACAGCCCCTACACAGGATACATTCGAGTTCAATCACGTGCTTTAGATTTAGATAGTAATTAAATGAAAACATTAACATAATTTTAATATTAAAAGACTTGCAGATAAAGGTAGAATCTAATATTGGCCATACCAATGATTTGAAAATAATTCATAATGTTGCATTATCTACAAAAAATCTTTAGTACATTTTAGAAAAACACACAATTAGGTAATTACATAAAAGGTGAATGGTCATTGAAATAAAGTTATGATGTTTACATCCTTTGTGTGACTTATTTCCATGTTTATTAAACTATTTGTTGTACAAGAAAATTCCTGTAATTAGTTTGAGTCTATGAAAATCAGTTTAGCAAAGCTTTTTTTTGAAAATTATACGATTAAAAAAATTCTTTGCTGAGTTTGCTTTAGCTGTCAATGTCTACATCTTGTTTCAATATCTCCCAGATACAAAAACCTGAAGGTTTAAGACGTTGATTTGAAAACCGCTTTTACCAACATCTTACATATAGAAATAAGATTTAAAATTCAAGTCTAAAGTGCTAAGTTGGATTAGCTTACAGTTTGAAAAAACCAACTTGCATATATATATATATATATATATATATATATATATATATATATATATATTTATAACCATACGTTATACGATCATTAGCGTATAATAACGGTCATGTTCTCACAATGCATTAGAAAAACTAGCCTATCCGAACGGTTTAAGGCTTATTAAGATAGATACTAATTAAATTTAAATTATCATCATTAGAGGTGTTAATCAACGCTTATAATACGATTAATTATATGTTGACTTAAAATTAGCCACTCCCAAAAGGGACTTAGATTTATGGACAAGTTTCAAGAGTTCATTGATTTCAAGCAAACCATAAATAGATTTTAATTACTTCCCAATTATTAAATCGCTAAGTAATATTAGAAATGACCTGATGCCATATTCTATCAAAAGATCTTAAATATAGAAACTAGATTTAAAAATCAAGTATGAGACATTGATTTGAGTTTAGCCTCTGCCAAAAAGCCTTAGATTAATAAACAAGTTTCAAGAATTCATTTCAACCTGATCACTTTAGTTGACTTATCAGTTTCTGCCGACAAACATGTTTCCAGAATTCGTTTCAACCCGATCACCTTATTCGACTTATCAGTATATTGACCTGAAATTAGTTTCAGTTAGAGGGTCCTAGATACAGAAATATGATGAAAGTCTAAAATGTTGATTTGAAGCAAAAAGTTTCGCTGCGTAAATAAGGCGGCTGAAAGCCAAAAAGGTACACAGAAGTAAGATGGAGAAAACAAGTTGGCGGAAAGCCAGAGAGGTACTCAAAAGCAAGATGGAGCAAGGAAGCAAGATGACGGAAAGTGAAAAAGAGCACCCGATTGTTAGCATTACGTTCAGCATAGGGTTAGTCAACCCCAAGGCAAAATGACACCCCTGACCAGAATGTCACCCCAACATACCGGTTATACCCAGTATCTGCCAAAGTAGATCCTCAATACAAGATGCTGATCGAAACCGGCCAAAGTTACAGTTTTAAACAACACAGGATTCTAATCACCGTTTCTTGCATCAGATTAGACAATTTGAGATTGTCCTAAAACCTATTTGCGTCTGAGTTGGTTATCAACTCGTACAGCTTGTTCAAGATGCAGGATGCAGTTGACTTTCATTTCAAGTTTTGATAATATACTTCATTTTTTATTTTAACTACTTTAGTTCAGCGAAGTATATAGTTATTAATACGTTTACAAGTAAATCCACATTTTAATTACTTCCCAATTACTAAAGCGCTAAGTAATATCGGAAATGAGTTTAATATGATGATCTTAAAGCAATTTCTATCAAAACACCTTGGATATAGAAACAAGACTTAAAATTCAAGTTTAAGATATTTATTTGAAACTAACCTCTGTAAAAAAGGTCTTAGATTTATAAACAAGTTTGAACACACAATGTCCTTATCCAAAATTGACAATTGCCTGGGGACAAATGAAATCAATATCTTAGACTTACAACTTAAATCTTGCTTCGATAAAAAATACAGCAAATGCACAGTTGCATCACACAAACTCCTTACTAAAATAGTCAAACGCCTGCAGGGAATTGGTCTTAACACCTTTATATGAATCACCAAAACAGCATCTTAAATCAACATCTTAGACTTGCAACTTGAAGTTTGGCGAATATCAGCAATTGCCTTATCAGTAATGGTTATTTTAAACAAGGAAACATATAATAGGTTCTCTCTGCTGACGGGTTACAGGAAGAGTTTGATAGACAATTAATCAAAGGTAATGATTATAATTACCATCTAACGCAAGGTATTTATTCACTTACATTTCATCCCTAATTAATTTTTTTTGCGATAGCTAATGCTCAGATGTCTGTATTTCAAACGAACACCCGTGGACATTCAAAACCCACAACAAAGAAGACAGGTCTAAGACGTAGAATTGAAACTAACCCTCTCAAAACGGTTTTCGATTTATAAACAAGTTTTAACACTCAAAGTCCTTATCGAAAATAAGCAAATCAGGTAAATAAAATCAACAATAGACTTGCAGCTTGAATGTTGCTTCGATAAAAAATACAGCAAATATGCAACTGCGGCACAAAAACCCTTCATTGAAAATGGTCAAACGCCTGGGGGCTATTTGGTCTTAGCACCTTTGTATGAATTATCAAATCAGCATCTGAAATCAACATCTTAGACTTGCAACTTGAAGCTTGTTGGCTTGTCAGTAATTGTTATTTCAAACTGAAAATAAGTGATGTGTTTTATCTGCTGATGGGTTACATGAAGAATTTCATGGACAATTAATCGAATGTAGTGATTATAATTAATATCTTACGCAATGTATCTATTTGCTTATATTGCGTCTTTAATTAACTAATGCTCAACCTAATTGTAAATGTCTGTAATAGGGTCAGATCGTGGTATCATCTAGCGGTATGTCTTAAAAGTAACGGAAGGCGGGAAAACCTAAAGTTTGAAACAGCATTCCACGTGGCTCCACCTACTAATATATTTCAAAAGTAGATGTAGATGCAGAATTCTGCAATTGTTATGAAGGGAAAGCTTAAAATTTGAAATACCGTTCCAATACTAGAGCCCCATATCAACTCATAAGACAGCATTAGGCTTCCAAAGCATATCCTGGAGTCATACCTGCATTGCAATTTTAAAGTAGTATTCTAATGCTGAGACTTCAAACCAACTCATTGAATACCGTTAAGGCTCCAAAACTTGTCCTAGGGTGTTAGCCAATTCACCGCATCAGGGGTTTTCATCGAGGTCAACTTTCACATTACGTGGCTATAAAATCGTTGCGGTTTAAAAGACTTTCACTAAAGATGCGAGAAGCCATGTCTAAAACATTTTCTGCACAACTAGACGACTTACTGTTAAATATAAAAGTTTACAATGTGATCTGGAAACTTATGGTGTTCAAAGAAGGATGCAAAGATGGATCGGAATAAACGCAACACCAGACGGCTCAAGAGATTGACGTACCCAACAAAATATGTAATAGTGCAAACTGTAAAGTCTATAAATAAATAAACAATAATAATTAATACTAATGGATGCCAAACTAAAATCGCCAACCAAAAAAAATGGCCGCCACCATTAAAAAACCATGGGGAATGGCCCGCCCTTAAACCCTCCGATCAGGACGCGGTCAGTGTATGCGCGCAGGGCCAATCAGCTGGAAGTGGCCACGTGAGGGAAAGGGTGGGCCACGTGTTGAAAGTGGACGTGGCCTATGGCATCACGGGTGGGGGTATGACGCCACAAAGAAATGGTGCGAGGAAACTGAACCCATTCTACTTACAAACCAACGCTGTTGCTAAGATACGTAGATGAGACGTTTGTGATACAGAATTATATAGAAGACAATATTTTTGGATTAGATAAACAGTGTACATAATAAAATAAAATATACGATGGAATTGGAGAACGAGAAACAACTGCCGATCGTAGATGTTTAGGTTTACAAGAAAGAGAACGGACTACTAGGACACACCATGCACGTGAAACAACTCATACGGATAAATACCTCAACGCTGAATCTCATTATCGTCCTTCACAGTTACAGTCAGTGAAAAAAACTCGGATGATGAGATCAGAAAGATGAGCAGATAAGGAGAACGTAAAGGAAGAAATGGACAAACTGGAGGGAGCGTTACTAGCGAAGGGTTTTTCAAAAACAAACCTTAAAATAGCTTCCAAACCGAGAATACCAAACACAGAAATGTCGAAGACAAACCAATAGGCAAAGTACGTCAGCCATATCTATCAAAGAAACGACCGAGTAGCAAAGTACTCAGCAAAAACAACATCGCAACAATATTTGAAATAACATGAAAAATATCAACAATGATCTGCAATCCAAAAACCAAGATTGACTTCGAAAATCAGGGAATGTACGAGATACCATGTGCCGACTGCGACCATATGTTCGGCCAGAACGAGGAATCAATGTGCTTTCTTATTGTTGTTTTAAAAAGCTAAATTATCAGCTAATTTATTTCGAAGGTTTGAAGAAAAAAATAATACATGACATATGGAACAAATAAGGAAAAAGAACGGGTTATCTGAATTGATTAGCTCGTCAGTTAGACCACCAGCCTGGCCACATAAAATTTCGCTTTTGATTATTATATCATAATATACTATTAGTTACAAACTCCATCAGGCCACAACCTTATACCAACACTTTTTCAATATTTTTATCCCGAATATGAAATATGTCCCTTGTAACTAAAATTATAGTTAGTAGACATAAACTGTTTTCTAATTATCTTTTACATAATTACTGCTTTGGGTCTTTTGGAAACCGAAATGGACTTATTCCTTGGCAGTTTGTGAGGAGGAGCAAAACTTGATTGTGCAAATGTCACTCAGCTTTTGCTTATCTCCGTTCACTTCTAGTTGCATAGATTCCATCGCGATATGTATTTTTATTATTATTACAACGAAAACGTTGTGTAAGCCTCAGAAGAAATACATGTAACTCTTAAAATTTAAAATAGTCACAGTCATGATTACCGCCAATTTTAGGACATGCGGAATGGGAACGCTTTCAATGGTTAGGGTAGCTGTAATTGCATGGGTAAGTATACTGTATTTAATGGAGAGTTGTGGTTGCCTATTAAAGTGCCAATGAGATCATGCCAATCGGTTCTGGGTTCGATTCCTGCGTGACGACCTATATCTGTTTAGAGCTAATAACCGCCGTAATTGATGGTTTTACTCCCCCGTTGGGTATGGAATAAAAGAAGACATAATTACCACTGTACAAATACGAGTGTAACATAACATAATATAACATAATCCTCACGCCATTTCCTTGCGGGGTAGGTAAAACAATCCCTGTCTATTACAAAAGTAGTCCGATATACACTCTGATCCGCGGATTACCCTTCTCTCACTCACGAGGTTTCTTTGTCGTTCATCATACACTATCAAGTCAATCCTACTTTTAGATTCATCTCTTTGGCATGTATACATATACACATTTTTATGTTTAAACCGTGTATTAGGTGCAAGCAGGCTTCTCTTCACACAGATGTTCACCAGACGTTCACCATTCTCATTGATTCTTTGGTATCCGAACTTTCCTAGAACGCGTTCAGTGTGTTCTCTCTGTACACCCACCATCCATTTATAACTCCCAATATCACCACTCTTTCGTTTGGCTTACGTTCAACACGTTCTCTACATCATTCCAGAAGATCTTACAGTCTTGGTTTCTTTCTCCATTCACCGGTGCATAGCATGCAATGAGAAAAATTCCTGAAAACTCCACATTCATTCTAACCCACATTACCCGGGGGATACCAATTAGTACTGTTTAACACATCTTTTCGCTCTTTCATTCACAATCACTCCAACTCCTTTTCCGCCATGCACTTCAGTCTCAATTCCTGACCACAGTGCTAGGCTGCTATCCTCCATCTCCATAGCAGCCTTTCCTTTGCGCTTTGTCTCCTATACAGACAGAATATCAAGCTGCCTTTCATACCTTATTCGCAATTTCAAATTCTCTAACATTCCACGCACCTCTATATATATATATATATATATATATATATATATATATATATATATATATATATATATATATATATATATATATACAGGGTGTCCAGAAACTCTATGAAGAAACTTTGCGTAGTGATTGTAGACCCAAAATAAGAAAAAAGTTCATATAAACCTCAGGTCCGGAAACCCTTCGTTTAGGACCTACAGGGTGTGAAAAATTTTATTTTCCTGGGTTTTACGTTAATTTGAAATTTGGGACGCTGTATCAACAAGAGTAATAACAAATGTCATAAATACATTTGTGTATCTAAGCAACAACTTGTCATTTTGTTTTAATCAAAGCCTGCTAAATGGCAAAAGATTCAATAGCTGGTTAAATAAATTAAACTGTTCATCAACCAATATCTCGAAAACGGTTGATCTGAGAGGCATCGACAATGTATACCTTTTTTGCTTAAAACTGAAAAGGGAACAAACTAATTCAAACGGAACGTCAATATACCGGGTGGTAAGAAAGTTAAGGCCAATTAACTTTCAGCAAACTACTGTAGATGGCGCCTTCTGCAGGCAGCATCAAAATCAATAAAATATTTAAGTTTCTCGACCACTAAAACCCTCGTGCTCCAAATTTCAGGACCATATTCAAATTTGTTCGCAAAATATCGCCATAAAACCGAGGAAAATAAAATTTTTCACACCCTCTAGGTCCTACACGAAGCGTTTCCGGACCTGGGTTTATATGAACTTTTTTTTATTTTGGGGTCTAGAATCACTACGCAAAGTTTGTACGTAGAGTTTCTGGACACCCTGTATATATATATATATATTATATATATATATATATATATATATATATATATATATATATAATTTTCAATCACATCATATTTGAATTAGATTGTTCCCTACCGGATTCTTGGTTCTGGTGCTACTAACCGGACTTGCTGTTATTTATTTTCGACCAAATGGTTTAATTATTTTTAATTTAGATTTCCGAATTTTATTTATTTTAATATTTATTTGTTTATTTTATTTTGTAATTTTTGTTATGGATTTCATCTAGTTATTTATTTTTATCATTAAAGCTAGTAAAACGAATTCTTATGGCAAAGGTTATGTTTGTGTATTGTTATATAATGGGGGTTTATGGCAGGTATATAATATTAAGTAGGAATTGACGTAAAGCTATACATTTATTTTTATCTAAACCTAGTATGAATCTATTCACTGAAGTAGATCTATGTAACAGTATTAATAAACGAGTGATAGGAATAAGTATAAACGCCGAGTTTTATATTTTGTTAGAAAGGCCATAGACAAATTGAAAACTAGTGAAAGTAAAAATCGTTTATCATATTCTTTATTCTGTGGACGATTTTCGAAGGTCGCTTTCTAAATAATATATCGTTACAGGGTAACGTCGGTTGAATATTTATATTGACCTAAAAAATGTTTAACACATTCCTTACACATAGGTAATATCAACATTCTTTTACTTGGAATGAATTTACGGACTCAAAGATCGAAAGTGTTCCTAAAAGTACTTGTGATGGAACAAATAAACGTATCGTCACGGGAATGTCTGTTCCTGAGGGGTTACAACACCCCTTTATATAAACTCCCTCAGAATAGTAATCAGACTACTCATACATGCGCATACAGTTTACATTGCAAATTTTAAATTTCAATATTAATTTTAAGAAGTTTAAAATTCTACCTTTCAAGTGTTATTAATATGTATTTAGGTTAATTGTTCAAGATATCCATATGAAAATGTTTTAGTCTTCCAATATTATTGATTTGACTATTTATAACGTCTATTGATAAATAAAAATATCTAAACACAGTTATGTAATTATTGTCGCTAAGTTCATAAAACTAATAGTTATTGACGTTGTTGCCAATTTTCTATATGGGAAATGGAAATTTAGTGCTAAATTAATAATATACCTATAGAATACGATAAAAATTGATATGATGCCAATAGCCCGGGAGCCTGTATAGGGTTGGACTAAAATAAGGGTAAAGCATGGGGATGCATTTACAAGATAAAAGGGTTCCTTTAATACAATTATGTAGTGAAGTTGGCTATTGTTTCATAGCTACATTTAAAAATTTGGTAAATGAGGTTTCAAGCTTTGTTCTTTTTACACTGTAAAAATAAATTAATTGCATACGGCAAATCAATTGCGATGTAGAGCGACTAATAAAATATTGTTTGATTAGAATGATAAAGTATAAAGTCAATATATTTAATTCAGCAATTGCAATGCTGGAAACTGTAGCAGTAAATATACACCATGTGGTCGATATAATTTTCAAGCCGTAGCTGATAAAGGTTGGTACGTGTAATTGTGCGTTTTATTTACACAACAATTCACCAGCACTAAATAGATCGTAATAAGAAATTATTTAGTGCCGATAATGCATTAAACGTGAAGTGACCTATTCGACTAAATCTCTTCTATAAATCCGAAATAGTTTGCGTAAGCTCATCTTTACAAGGGGTGCGATCTGGGACGTTGAGAGACGTATGAGGGTTGCTAAGCAACCCTGCCCGACTACGGAGTCCGGGCCGGAGCAGCGATCAAGGTTACCGACACAGGCTGAGCTTACAAATTCCGGATGTAGAAGCCTCCGGCGAACGATTTGTATTGCACCCCTAAACCACCGATGAAGCTTGAGTTGCAGTAAAAAGTGTTGATACGGTGCATAAATGATTTCAATTACTACGAGTTTTTTCAATGCCTTTATGTTTCATTTTAATCAATTTTAATTTGAATTTGAAAGTAAAAGGCTGCAATTATAAAAAGCTATTAATAAAAATTAAGGTTGAGTAAACCACGCTTATTAATGGTATATTGTGCATTACACTTTAAATCCTTAATTATCTTTACGTGTATAGGTAAAAATCGCAGACGATTTGTTTTTCTGAAAGAGATTTTAAAATATTACATCTATATTCTAACGTGGAAAATTAATGGGATTTTGTTTGTCACGAAACACAGTCACACACACGCACGCGCTAGCGTCCGCATGCACACAGTTTAGGGAATCTTAAATTTTTAAAAAACAAAATAGTTGAAACTAAACACGAACTAAACAATCTACTTCCTAGTTATATTATTAATGAATTTTCTCCTCGACAACATACACAAATTTTCTATTTCTTTGTTTAATTGTATAAAAACGTTTATTATATTTAATATACTGTGTACACGGATTGAGTTCATTATAGGTGTAAATGACCAAAAATTTTGGAATTTCAAAACAATTTTTTCAGTTTTATTCCTGCTTCATTGGAAATGAATTTTTATCATATTTTTAATTTTTTTTAATTCAAAGCCGCCTTGGTGGTAGAGCAAAAACTATCTTTTTTACCGGTAAAGTACATTTTTTATGTATCATAGAGCAAAATTTTATTAAGAAAAGCAGTTCAGAAAAATAATAATAACTGCAAAATTCGAAAATATTCGGCACAATTTCATAGAACTGTTATTTTTACTGATTAAGGCAACTATCATCGATTAGATCTAGGAATCTATGCCTACAACATTTCAAACAATGCATTGTCATTTGTTTACAAACAGTCCTGATTGTCATTATTGTGAAATTTAGTAGTGAATTTTCGTTCTTCTTATTTAAATTGTTTATTATTGTAATTAACGTCTATTTGTAATCAATAACAAAAATAATTAAAAAAAAAGAAAACGTACATTAAATAGTAAAAAGAACAACTATTCGATGTAGCCTCCAACAACTTCAAAACATCTCTCTCCTCTAATTCGAAATTCTTTGTATACATTTTTTAGCATGTCCGGGGTGATTTCATTTACGGCATCAATTATTGCTTGGGAGAAATACGGTCCAATTATTCCGTCTGGTAAAACAGTACTCCAAACATCTACTTTTTTAAAAAATTGGCTTTTATATTGAATCCTGAAATGAGGATTTTCACTAGCCCAATATGGACAGTTTTGAGATGAAACAACTCCATATGTCGTAAACGTTGCTTCACGGGAGAATAAAATATTATAGTGAAAAAAACGGTCAGCCATAATTTTTCACCAATGTTTGCACAAAAATCAAGCCTAATGTCATAATCGCAAGCTTTTAACCAACCTCCGTTGCTCTTCTTCGTAAACTCACCCGGGGATTTTCGAATAATCAATATTGGTGAGTTGCAACCTTAAATTTCCGCGTTCGTTGATTTTCAAACGGTTTCTTTGTTTTGTCAAAATGTTTGTAACCACACTGAAGCCTTTTTCCACTAGGAATGATGATGGAAAAGCGATAAGGTATTTTTAAGCAATGTTCCACATTGCAGGATACTGTTTTTCAATGTTGCGCTGCAACCAGAACTTCTGATAGTCTTACTTGAACTTCTGTTTAAGCTCGTCGTCTGTGCTGATGGTGATCAACTCTCACATTGGCTTCTTTCATGGCTGTGATACTGTACGGATTTATTATCCATTGAGGAATTTGTAAATTTAAGAGATCCTCAAACCTCTTAGTAAAATCCTCGTGTAATGTGTCCAAGTGAGTGACATATGATAAAATAACACCGTCTTGAAGCATTTCCTGTAATTTTGACAAATGCGGAAACTGTAAATATTCTTTTCTGTTTAAATTTTGTTTATAAAGGATAAGTTTATCCACAAAGGCCGATATTATTGATTTCGTTTTAATCAGGTTGAGATCGTCACCCTGCAGCTGCAAATTAACTTTGTTAAACAATTGTTCAGATTTTCTTTCAAATTTGAATCTTTTTCTTGTAAAAACTCCAACACAAGTTCAAAAATAGCTGAAAATCTTGCTAAGGAAGAGCCTCTTGATAGCCAGCGAACTTCAGTGTGTAGAAGTAACCGAGTAAAGACTTCGTCGTTTTCCTCACATAGCTGAGCAAATAACCGAGAGTTCAAAGATTGGTTCGAATCTTGTTGATAGCATTTATAACATATTGTAGAAACTGGTGCAATCTAGGATTTTTTGCTACTAAATGCTGTCTGTGAATCACGCAGTGAATGACCAGTACCTTAGGCAGTTGTCGCTTTAAGTGAGCTATAAATCACGATGACGATAAACTATAGATGGTGCACCATCAGTCGCAACAGAAACAATGTTCTTCCATGGAATAGCTTTGACGGTAAAAAAAAGTTCCATAGCCTGAAAAATCGATTCTCCTCTGGTATCAGTCTCTAAATATGTAGCAAAAAGCAGTTCTTGGCACATATTTTCATCTTTAATATACCGAACATATCCTAACAACAGAGCTTCATTACCGGGTAATGTAGACTCGTCCAACTGGAGAGAGAATCTGTTGATCTGTAAGAAATTGCATAAAATGTTTTCCACGTCGCGACCCATTTCGTCTATTCGTATCTGAATTATGTCACTGCTCAAAGAAAATTATCTTTATAATATCATGTGCGGGCTTGTGCAATACATTGTTGAGGACCTCCGCAATGGCTGGTAAAATAAGCTGCTCTCCAATTGTGTTGGGTTTCCCCGACTTTGCTATTAGTAAAGATATATTATAGGACGCTCGTAAACCATCAACGTCTTGCATAGATGATCACGCAAACATCGAATTTATGGATGGCATTTTCTGAATTTTCTCTGTAAATGCTTGAAAGAATGATAAGGGCTTACTTTTTTTGTCAGCATGTACTCTTGATAAGTGGTTCTCCATTTTTGAAGGCTTCATGGTATCGTTACTGAATACTTTTTCACCTATGAGACACGTTGGGAAGTGTTGATTTGATAAAGATGGAATAAATCCAAACTTCAAGTAGTCCAAACTGTATTGTCTGCATTTTTTTTCCTGTCTGCCATCATAAAACTCGCAGTAAACCTGCAAATCAAAAAAAAAAAAAAATTAAGGCACTACTTAAAAAAACAATAATAAAACTGTTAAATTTGCACACGAGCTTATTTGTATCACTTCTACGTACTGGATGTTTTTTAGGTATGCTCACGAACTTACTCATTGATAATCTCGGATAGTATAGAAAATTTGCATTAGGTACAAATCAGGGTAAAAAACGAAAACAAAGAAAATTAAACATTTATAATTTTAGGTAATAACTTTTTTAAAGAAATTTCAAAAAAATATTAAAACGTTTTTTGGTACTTAGGTACCCTGTTACTTTTGATAAACTGCAGAAATCTATGGTTAAGCTATTAACGCGCGTAGGTAACTAAGCACTTTGTAAATTCTTTTTCAATCACTTTATTTAACTATGTAATCACTTTGTAATCTCTTGAAATAAATTGGTAGATGAGTGTATTATCATTCCAGTTCCAACGAATTTCAAAACGCAAATGAACTTTCAACCTGTACAAGCTTGTTATATAGTACAATATCAGGAGCATGTTTGGACTTGAACTTGATCATGATTTCGTTCGTGTTAAATCGCGTATATGCGTCAAATTTTAAAAGTACAACAATGATACTTCCTACTAAAATATTAGTCATTCCCATAACAAGTTGGTACACGTAACACAACTCATACAGTATCTTGAAAGTTTCAAATAAGAACTTGTGTTAATTAATAGGAGTCGATTTTTAGACCTCGTCGACCCCCAAAATCAGTTTTCGTTTATGTCGACCCCTGGGAATCCCTGACTCTAAAGTAACCAGTCTCCATTGTTTATGTGAACATTCCTAACGTGTACATAGTTTGTGTCCGTGTTCAAAACATTCACTTTATTGAAAAACTGTTAAATAAAACAATTAATTTTAAGTATTAAATAAAGTGTTATATACGTATAATAATAGTGTTTGTGTAAATAGTATAAAGTAGTAGCTTGACGCTTGAGGCTGGATTGAAAGTATAGAAATAGAAATCAACTTAAAACACCACAAAAACTTATGTAAGTATAATTTGTGCTTCACCCTCCTAGAAATTAATCACAGCTGTTTTTTACTTGATGGACAATTAACAGCTTACATGCATTAAATGCGTTATTACCTTTAAACAGTTTATGGTGTAAAGGCAAATAATTTGATGTCATAACATATTTTTTACTAAATTGTAATATAAGACAAGCGGCGAAAACCTGCCCTCTTAATCTTAACATTAAGCAAGGAAATCACAAGATCTGTTCCGTAGGTTACTGTAGTTTTGTTTATCTAGTTTAGATTAGATAAACAAAACTGCTGTAACCTAACAGAAATGCGCATTGTTAGCATTAAGAGGGCATATTTTATCCGCTAGTAATGTACCTACGTAACCTTATCAAAATATAGTCTAATGTGATATGATTGAGGTTAGACTTATAAGCCATATTAATTGTAAATAATTTGGTAATTGTCCATGAACGACAAAACACATTTGTATGTGAATGTTTTAAAATAGTAAAAATAATTAGGTCTTTAAGAAGATTACCTTTTAAATCACTTTCTGACAGGAGTAAACGAAGGAGAATGTATGATACTGACGATGAAGGAGTTGATTTTGCTATTGTAGATGATACTAAAACAGTAACTTTGCCCAAAAATCAAATAATTAGTTTACACTACTATTAAAACATCTAGACAAACATTAAGTAGTGATAGGTTATATGATAATGATCTCAAAATTTCGAATTCTAGCCATCACTCATTTTCAAGTTCATCATCAAATTCCAACATCTTAAATTTTTCATCTTCAGAATCCGAAGGCAATGCAGCATGTAACAGTGTTATGATTGGCTCAGTTCCTAACACCAATACAGAATTTGAAATTGTACAAAAAGTTTTACAAGATTGGGTATAGAAAACAAATTGTACAACTTCTGCTCTTTCTTTGCTACTTGCAGGGCTAAAAAAGCATTCTTGTTTTTCCCTCTGATGGGAGAACTTTGTTTAAAACAAATTTTACACTTCCATGTAGGCCCGTCGATCCTGGATACTACGTTCATGTTGGATTAAAACGACAACTTACTAGAGTTTTAAGTAATTTGACGCCACATTCACTTATTAATACAATAGATTTATTGATAAATATTGATGACTTGCCGCTATTTAAAAGTTCCCCTGGACAAATTATTCCAGTTTTGTTTTCTTTTCCTACAATAAGAGTTTTAAAAGGTAAAGCTTTTCTTCTAGGCTTTTATTACGGATTACAAAAGCCTATTAGTACTGCACTATTTTTAGAAGATTTTGTAAGTGAATGCACTGATTTAATTGAAAATGGTTTTTCATTTAATTACAAAAACGTTAGTTGTAAGAATTATTGGCTTTGTGTGTGATGCTCCAGCTAAGAGTGATGTATTGGGTACTAAAGGACATGGTGGATATTCTTCTTGTACTCGTTGTACAGTGATACGTAAAACAAGAAGTCATAAAAGAGTTTTTTTTAGAAACAGATTGTGCTGCAAGATCCACTGAAGACTTTATTAACTGAGTGATACCTCGTACAGACAACATGAAACAGCATTAGTTCGATTACCACATTTAGATTTTATACATAGTTTTGTCTTGGATTATATGCATTTAGTATGCCTGGGAGTAATGAGAACAGTAACCTCCACATGGTGTTCAGGTGATTTACCATACAGATTTTCACATAAGAACATTTCGGATATTTCCAATAATTTGTTATCGTTGGCTAGGTATACACCATGCGATTTTGTAAGTTTTCTTTGGCCGATGTTGTAGGTTAGGAAGAAGATATCGAGATGTGGTTCTCGCGAGCTTGTTTAGGCATCATTTAGCTACTTGTTCATGAAAAAAAGTCATACCAATGCATTTAATTTTTTTCCGAAAATTAACCGTTTCTGTGGGAATGTCGAACAAAGCCCTCTAGCGACGACATGTGAAACTAACAAAACTTCAAATATTATAACATTTCTAGCCCAAGAATAGCTCATTTCAATGCGCCCAGGTTTGTTAAGATCGGCTTAGCCGTTTCGAAGATACAGAGGGTCATTTAAGGAAACCTTTAAATACCACCCACCACTTTATTTTTAGACATACGTCAAAAAGTGCCAAACAAAAAAAGTTCAGATTATCCTCGACTTTAAAGATCAGTTATTTTTTTATTAGGTTAATATAGCAGAATTCACAGAAACATCATTTTTCGATTCAAGATTACAGTTACGCCCCCTAGCGGCCATTTCAGAAACTTGAAAATATTTTCCAGGTTTTTGTATTGGCCGTTTTAGTAAGACTTTTTTTGCGCAAGCCTCTACGATGGACAGTTTCCCAGATACAGTACCTCGCATTCTTAGTTGGCCACCCTGTACAGGGTGAACCGATTTCGATGGAATTGCAGGGTATCTCGGTAACTATTACTGTTAGAGCAAAACTGTTCACGTAGCATTAGGCCAACTTTTTGAGACAAATTAGACAGCTATCTTTTTTCATTTTTGATGCAGGGACTAAAATTGAATTTTTCCAAATTTCGATAGGGTTCCATATCTCATCTGTTGATAAATTTTTCAGGAAAAAGTGTAAAGACATTTCTTGTGCAGTTTTTTAGCATAGAATCAAATGGAGTAGTCAATTTTTAAATTTGGTCACCAATAGTCGAGATGCCACATAAACTTAGTTTGTTTTAAATGGAAACCATAGTTGGATTTGACTTCACTAAAATCCTTATTTTATAAGCTTTTCAACAATATATAGTTTATAGAGGTTCTTTTAGAAAATTACGGAATTACAAGCGAATTTGTTAGTTTGCACTTTTGTAAGTAAGCGATGCAATAATTTAAAACAATGAAACACAGCAAATATGTCAAAACAAAGTGAAAACTTCAGTTGTGCATTAAAACACAGATAACACAAGTTTATTGTTGATAGTTAAAATGAATCGTTATGAAAATTATGAAAAGTATGATATGTGGAAAAAATATTCATTCAGTGTGGAGAAAATTCGGAAGAAGCGGAACGTTTATAATTGGAAAGTTTCCCAGAAAGGCATCAGCCTAATAAAAAGATATATAAGAGGTAAATAAACGTTAAAGACTCTAAAGCCGCTTTTCTAACATGCTTATTCTTGTTACTGCAGGCTACAAAGTAATTTAAATAATTTAGGATCATTTACCCGACCAAGTCCGAATCATTACGATATAGCAAATCGTGAACAAGATACCTTAAATGTTTTAGCATGTGTTGAAGTCAACCTAAATACTTCTAGTAGGGAAATTGAACAAGATGTTGGTATTTCCAAAACAAAATCGCTAAAAATTTTGAAACTTTGTAAATATAAACCTTATAAGGTTCATATAAACCAATACCTTTATCCAAACGATCTTGAAAAACGATTACAATTTTGCCAATGGTATATTGATAGATGTGCTGCAATGCCTAATTTTCATCAAAATATAATTTGGACAGATGAAGCTCATATAAGTAGTGGTGGTATTTTCAATCGTCACAATCATCATTACTAGGCAAATGAAAATTTACATGTGGCGGTACCTAGGCGTAATCAAGGCAGGTTTGGATTTAATGTTTGGTGTTGCTTAAAAGGGAATAAATTACACTATTGCATTTTTGAAGGAAATCTTATCGCATATCGATATTTAGAACTATTACGTATTGAGCTTGACGAATTTTTGGCTGATTTGCCTTTATCAGAACGAGTCGGTCTTTTTTCCAGCAACATGGTGCTCCGGCACACAATGCTATGGTAGTGAGAAATTATTTAAATGATAAATTTCCAAACTGTTGGTTAGGTACCTTTGGACCAATTCCATGGCCACCAAGGTCGCCTGATATAACAGCTTTGGACTGTTTTCTATGGGGTTTCATAAAAAATGAAATTTACAAAAAAACAAACAATACTATGGCAGAATTACAAAACAATTTACATGCTGCTTTTCAAAAAATTAACCCGCTCCAAATATCAGCTGCAATTTCATCGTTAGAACGACGATGTCAGTTATACATTCGACAAAATGGCAGCCAGTTTGAACAATTTATGTAAAAGTAATATTATCATTTGTTTGACAGTTGGTTTATTTTTGTAACCTTGTTCTTAGAATTAAATAATTATACCTTTTGTTTGACATATTTGCTGTGTTTCATTGTTTTAAATTATTGCATCGCCTACTTACAAAAGTGCAAACTAACAAATTCGCTTGTAATTTCGTAATTTTCTAAAAGAACCTCTGTAAACTATATATTGTTGAAATCAAAGCCAACTATGGTTTCCATTTAAAAAAAACTAAGTTTATGTGGTATCTCGACTATTGGTGGCCAAATTTAAAAATTGACTACTCCATTTGATTCTACGCTAAAACTGCACAAGAAATGTCTTTACACTTTTCCTGAACAGATGAGGTATGGAACCCTATCGAAATTTGGAAAAATTCAATTTTGGTCCCTGCATCAAAAATGAAAAAAGATAGCACATTTTTGTTTTCGCTGTTTAATTTGTCTCAAAAAGTTGATGTAATGCTACGTGAACAGTTTTGCTCTAACAGTAATAGTTACCGAGATACCCTGCAATCCCATCGAAATCCCTTAGAAATTAGAAATTTGTCTATTTAAAAATTATTGTACCTATTTTGTTAATGTGAATGTATTCATTTTTGGTAAACTACATTATTATTAAATTACTGCTATGGAACATACTTTTATATTTTTAGAATGTGGGCTCTTATAAAATTTATGGATGATGAAGATTTTGATGTCAGTCCATCATCGTGGGTACTACCATGTAAAGAGAAGTGTCTATTTCCTAGAGGCCGGCTTTCTTTTGTGACATCCTTAGTACGAAATAATGCCGCTCCCCAAGAAGAATGGGAAACTATGGATATCGCTATAATTGAAAATCATATTGGTATTGTTAGGTAATAATTTTCAATTACTTGACTATATTTTCCTTGTTCATAGAGAATTACAGTATAGCGCTGAAAATGATGATTAGGGTAGCAAAGAAAGTGCCTCTGTTTTCTGATGATGAACGAGGTAGAGGATTGAGGCAAAAAAAGTTGAGCGCTGTGATGTAGAAGAAAATGCCCCTCAGAAACATTTTCAATCAAACAGGGAAAACACAAGGTAGCATCTTACCCTCAAATGCCAGAATCCTATTCTGGATCTTCGGACCATATTACCCATTATTTCCATGGTATGTCCTTCCCCAATTTAAATATTCCTCAGACGTCTACATCTTCTGATGCTTCAGTGCCTACATTACATTCAGACAAGGCTCCTTTGTCACATTTCAACATTAACGTCAATTGCAAAATAAAAACGAAACATAATTGTACATTTGATGGTGACAACCTTTTAATATCAATTGCACACCAGTTGTGAAAATTATCAGGTAAATAAAAATATCATTAGATTAAAATATTTTGTTACGCTGTGAAGTATTGAATGTACAAATAAGATCTATTTTATAAAGCCACAATATACATTAAATCACAATATAGATGTTGAGTTTAACAACCTTAATAAAATTTGCTGACAAGTTTGTACAAATTTAAATCCATACATCAAATCGCAGTTGATAACAGAACAATCATAATGACGTGTGGGTAATTTGTCAATCTTGGTTTCAGTTGAGGTGACAAAAATTAAAGCTCATTTAAAATACCTAAGAGGGATTCAAATGAAAAAATATCAAATTCTCAAGAGGAAGTGCTGTTTGAAGCAGACTCAATTCTTTTACCTATAAAAACTGAGGAAGATCTACAAAACATTGAAAAACAATTAAATGTCAAGAAATTGGTTAGTCATACAAATGTTTTGTGTATTGAATATACTAATATTTTACAACGTCCATTTTAGATAAAAAACTTGGTGCATCAGGCGGAAGGGAAGTCGATGCCAAAGATGGTGGGTTCAATTATGAGTCGTATTATATCTAACAACCTTGCATCTACCTATAGTTGGAAGGGACAAAAACACAAAAACGCTTTTAAAGAAAAAGAATTAGCTATGGCGGTTGTTGGTGGGTTGTATTTACATATTTTTATTTTCCAAATTCTCACTAAGTATACGGTGCATCAGGTGAACTGAATTTATTCATATTATAAATTTCAAAAATTAACATGTAACTGGAATTATTTCTGTTCGGCTGTAAACAGCTATTATTATTATCATTAGTTAGTATCATGATCGGAATGAATTCAGTTTCAACTAATATAGCAATGCCATAATAAAAATATTAACTTGATTTTTTTTTACCTTCAGTATTAACTAAATGTCTTTCAGAAGCAAGGCAAGATGTAATAAAATCTGTAAAGTTGTGGTTAGCACAAGTTCCCACACGATGTAGACGGTACGGTAGGTATAGGTATACTATAATTTATTTATGTTTTTTACAAATTCTATTTTTGTTACAAGGGCTCAGGAAGCTGCTGAAAAAACTGCTGCTAATGAAATTGCATTAGGTAATGAATATATAGATATATAAATGTTCTAATTATTTTTGTATTTATAATACCTACATAGAAAAGCTTTTGGCCAATAAAACATTTTTGAAAGGTGTTTCAATTGCTTTTTTTTATTTTTATAATATTGTAAACATCATTTTTTGTATTTTATTACAAGTTTTGTTATGAACGAATGAGATAAATATGTAATTAAAAATTATTATTAATTTTATTAAATACATAAATAAAAAGTTTACCTAGTAGGATTTGATCCCACGACCTGTACTCCAGCAAAGTACAGTACACTTTTTATTTATGTGATTTAATAAAATTAATAATAATTTTTAATAATTTTTTGTATTTTTTAAAATATTTGTGAAATGTTTTTCTCAGATTTTAGGAAACGCAGTAAAATTTTGTGACTTTCATAAATGTTTTTTTTTTTTAATTTTAACGATATTGTAAACAACTTTTGTAAGGTTTATAAAATATTCCTGTTATGTTTTTGATAAGTTTTAACAATGGATTTGTAAGATTTCAAAAACATTTCTCAAAAGTTTTTAAAAATATTGTTGAATTGTAGCAAACATATTTTTTAAATATTGCAAATGCAACGTATTTTTGGCTATTGAGACATTTTTGAAACGTTTTAAAAAACATTTTTGCTACATTGCCACAATATTTAAAAAAATATTTATATAATGTTTCCTTGCGAGTTGGGTTGTAACAGAATGGCAATCAGTATTGTTTGTAAACAAATGACAATGAAATGTATACATAGATTCCTACATCTAATCGATGATAGTCGCCTTGATAAACAAAAATAACAGTTTCATGAAATTGTACCGATTATTGTACAAATCTTATTATTGCTTTAAAAAGAAGAGTAATGAACTTGTCTCATCCTTTTTTTAGACACAAAGGTTTATATTTATTAAAAGAATTTTTTTCTTTTCTTCTTAGCCATTAAAACTACTTAATAGAATACTTTTTAATACTAGCCAAATTTTTAATAATTCCAATTCACCAAATTAAATTATTCCTAATGATGAACGTGATACTAATCTAGCTACCAATATTTCCTACGTGTCATTGCCATTTATCACTAATTTAACTCCTAAACTTATTAAAGTTTTTAAATACATAGAAGGTATTAAAATTACCACCACAAACATTAAAACTGTTCCTTGTTTATACACAAAAATTAAATCTGTTTTATTAACCTTAGAACGGTCTAATATTGTGTACTCCATCCCTTGCGCTAATTGTGATAAATGTTATACAGGACATACTTCTAGGAATTTATCAGGTAAAATACCTTAGCTTAACATATTATAAACGAACATCGCTGCATGAAGGATAATAATGTTAAAACGCTAAAATCAGAAAATATTTTATCTAAGAGATTATTTTTAGAAATGGTGTTTATTAATAACTGCAGAAACAGTTTAAACAAAAAATCAGATATTGATAAACTAAGTAATATCTACAGTTACATTCTTTCGTTTGAACCTAACCCGGATTAATGTTTAATTTTTCTTTATTTGCTCTTAATGTGTCAGTTAATGTTAACATTCAATTTTTTTTTTAATTTATCCTAAATCACATTACTTTCTTTCGTTATATTGTCAATTTGAAGTTTTGAAGTTATTGTTAATACCATTATTCTTCTTTTACTTTTGTCTACTTTGTAATCCTCACGATAGTAAGTTTAACATTAATTATTACATAATTGTAACATTGTTCTTTATAGTGGTCTTGATGGTGAGAATAAATTTTTGAAAGCTTGACTAAGTCAAATAGTTTATATTTATCTAAATAATTACAGTTTAACCAGTCAAGATATTTTCCTTATATTATATATATATATATATATATATATATATATATATATATATATATATATATATATACATACAGGGTGAGTCAGTTTTTGTAGACAAACTTTAACAGGAGATAGAACACGTTTCTAAAAGAAAAGTTCCTATAAACATATGTCGTAGAAGGCTTCGTTTGAGATACAGGGTGTTGAATATAATTTTTTTCTCAAATTTTATTATAACTCATAAACGAATGCTTAGATTTTTTCATGTTGGGGATAATGTCTATTAATTAAGGGATAAAACAAGCGATAAGAATGTTCACAAACTTGCACAGTGGCGGAGTGGAGTGCTCAACCCTTTCATAAACAGAACTTCTACGCCAATGACTATTTTAAAAAACTGTTATTTTCATTATCTACATACAGTTTAACAAAAAATGTACCTTCTTCTGTTTCGAAATTCCTGTGCGTTTCGAGTTATTTTGATTTTAGTGTTTGATGTGGTACTAAGTTAAGTAATGTGCTTTATGTGAATAATTGAATATAAAGTTTTTAATAAAAAGATATAATAAAACATTTACAGCCATTTTAGTACCTAACGATCGTTTCTTTAAAATTTCAAATACATTTTCATTTATAAATAGGTAGGTTATCGGTTTTTTCTAGTATCCATTGTTATTATCCTCGTATAAAAAGAAATGCATAATTATTATTGTTATGCGGTCAATACTTTCTGTATAATTATGTATGTATCAATTTCGCCATAAACATGTATGTAGTTTTTAAGTGAGATTCTAATAAGTTATAGACCGCTGCTCACTTGCTCTCATTAAAGAGCCGCCACTGTATCAAGCCATACTCAAATACAAGACTTTTGTAAATTGAAATCAGTTTAGTACACTAATTTTAAAAATCCTTATTTATTATTGTAACAATACTTAATTAATAATTGTGAAATTAATAAGAATTTTAGCAATAACGATTTATAAATAAATAACAATACACTAGTATAATAAAATTAGACACTTTGTTCAAAATGTAAACCGTTCTTTTCAATACACATTTCACAGCGACGTCAATAGAACGTCTTAAGTTAACTAAATGATGCACTTATTTCATTGCAACAAAATATGATTATGAAAATGTAAACTTTCACCATTAACACTATAATATTTATCTTTATTTATGTTAATTTTAGTAATAATATTATGTAATTTAAATATGTTAGTAATATGTACAACCAATTTATAAAAATTTATAAAATAATTAAATTATAATTTGTTTAATAATTTACAACTAAAAATTTTTAGAATTTTAAAATTTTTTACTAAATAAGATATTTATATTGTTAGTTTAAATATATATTAAACACTTAGTATGTTAAATTTTAATTTGATAAATTGTATTAATCTTTAAATTTTAAACACATTGACTTAATAACACTTGTTATCTGAAACGTTTAGATTGTATAATTTAAAGTTACACCATTCAAAAAGATAAGTAAAATATGATTTGTATTAGTATTAAATTTTATATTTAATGAAACGACATATTTGACTTTGGTTACAAACACTTGCTTCATCTTGTATAATTTCACTGTTATTAACTTATTCGTTTTAAGTTCAAAAGTTCATTTCATTTGATTTGCCAGCTTTAAAATGTACATGGGGCCGACATTACAAACGCGAACAAGCAAATTGCAGGTATATTGCGTGGATTAAAAACCAACAAGTACGCGACGTAGGTGTATGGGTATTTCCAAAAGTAAACCTTCCCGGTTTTTGAACGATCACACGTCATCATTTTCAACCTGTTCATGGAAATGTCAGGGGCCGACGAACGAAGACTTAATTATTGGAGGAGGGTTCTTAACTCCATTCAAAATAAGAATTTCTTATCCAACATACTGTGGACTGATGAATCCTGTTTTATCGTCGTTGATATTCTAAACTTTCACAATCTGCATAAGGGCACAGAAACCCACATGCCATTCAACCAAGAAGTTTTCAACAGGGAATCGAACAAATGTCTGGATTGAATTTACGGCAACCACGTGTTTGGACCATTTCTTCCACAACGTGTAAATTAGAAAATTTCCAATTTTTAAAGAAGAACATGTTAATATGGAGACATTCCTTTGAATTTAACATTCTTGGTTTCAGCTTGATGGATGTCCGGCCCATTATGGCAGAAATGTAAGAAATTGGCTAAACAATAACTACCCGGGAGGTGGATAGGTCGTGGAAGTCCAGTGGCGTGGCCTCCTAGATCCCCGATTTAACGCCACTTGACTTTTTGTATGGGGATTCATGAAGGAAAAGTGTACACCACTCCGGTTAATACACTTGAAGAACTTCACAATCGCATCAGAGATGTTTGCAATGAAATAAGGGTGCATCATTTAATTAACTTAAGACGTTCTATTGTACGTCGCTGTGAAATGTGTATTGAAAAGAACGGTTTACATTTTGAACAAAGTGTCTAATTTTATTATACTAGTGTTATTGTTATTTATTTATAAATCGTTATTGCTAAGAATTCTTATTAATTTCACAATTATTAATTAAGTATTGTTACAATAATAAATAAGGATTGTTAAAATTAGTGTACTAAACAGATTTCAATTTACAAAAGTCTTGTATTTGAGTATGGCTTGATACAGTGGCGGCTCTTTAATGAGAGCAAGTGAGCAGCGTCTATAACTTATTAGAATCTCACTTAAAACTACATACATGTTTATGGCGAAATTGATACATACATAATTATACAGAAAGTATTGACCGCATAACAATAATAATTATGCATTTCTTTTTATACGAGGATAATAACTATGGATACTAAAAAAACCCGATAACCTACCTATTTATAAATGAAAATGTATTTGACATTTTAAAGAAACGATCGTTAGGTACTAAAATGGCTCTAAATGCTTTATTATATCTTTTTTATTAAAAACTTTATATTCAATTATTCACATAAAGCACATTACTTAACTTAGTACCACATCAAACACTAAAAATAAAAATAACTCAGAAACGCACAGGAATTTCGAAACAGAAGAAGGTACATTCTTGTTGTTAAACTGTATGTAGATAATGAAAATAACAGTTTTTTTTAAAAAATAGTCATTGGCGTAGAAGTTCTGTTTATGAAAGGGTTGAGCACCTCCTCCACTCCGCCACTGTGCAAGTTTGTGAACATTATTATCGCTTGTTTTATGCCCCTTAATTAATAGACATTATCCCTCCAACATGAAAAAAATCTAAGCATTCGTTTATGAGATAACGAAAATTTGAGAAAAAAAATTATATTCAACACCCTGTATCTCGGAAACGAAGCCTTCTACGACATATGTTTATAGAAACTTTTCTTTTTAGAAACATGTGTTCTATCTCCTGTTAAAGTTTGTCTACAAAAAACTGACTCACCCTGTATATATATATATATATATATATATATATATATATATATATATATATATATATATATATACATATGTATGAAGTTGGGAAGTTGGTATTCTTCTTAAAAGAACCGGTGTTGAACTGACGATGTTTCGGCAGAATCTCATCTGCCATTTTCAAGGCTCCGTGTTCTGCTCCTGGTCATTCGAACTGAACTGTTCAGTTTGAATTATGCTTTTTACCTGTTTACGATCTTTTGCAATCTAGCAGCCCATGGTAGAACAAAACTTTAAATTATTTTAATTACCAATACAAGTTAGCAAATTAAGAATGTTGTGCTACTTTAAATTGGTTAGGGTTTATGATGAACAAGCGCATAGATATTATGAATTCAAGGCAACTGGATTTTCTCGGACAATGATAACCTTCCAAAAACCTTCATTTGTCACCGTGGGATAAAATATAACATGTGTGCTTTGAAAACGGGTATCCCGTGGGAATACTAATCCTTGAAATGTGAGTTTTCAAGGACAAAAGGAATTTAAAAGAACTGTGGTAAAAAATTTAAGGGGGTTTATAATTTGTTATAAATTTGTTTGTACCATTTAACGAAAGATTACAATAATGCGTAATGTTAGACGTTTTTATAATGCGAGAGAGGATGGTTAGTGAGTGGCCATCTTAAAACCTGAGTTAAAATTTTTGGCAAATGTTCTTTTGTTACATTTATAATAATAACCCATTCGAGGCGATAAAGGTTTCGATTTGATCGCGAAGTGGTTGTGTCATAATCGTTGTAAATAATTATTACGTGTAAAACAAATTTATGTTGATATATAAGCATAACCGCATTGGTTTAGATATAAGAAAGATATTAAATACACCTAAATAATTTTTTCGGTGTTCTGTTGGGTTTTACAAGACAGGTTCCTTAAAATATCGTGCTCTGAAGGTCGTGTGAGTGAATAAAACAATTTACCTAATGAAAGTAATTTTTATCTGTTTTATATTGTCAATATGATGGCGGTTTTGTGAGAGGCTTAAAAAATATTCAATTTTTGTATTAAGTTGCCTCTTGATCAAATTTGGTTAAGACGATGCCTATTATTTAATTATTTGCTGGTATTCAATTTCTGTATTAAATTGCGGTAGTCAGAAGTTAGAATTCAGTTGCGAACACATCTTGCCGTATGTACAGAGATGTAACAATATCTCGTAAACATAGGGTTATTACTTTGAATTTTGTTAAATAGCTGGCATTATTATTTGCATGATATGTCTCTATCGCTGACGTTTATGATTGAGCCTCCTTCTGACCTTGCGAAGTACTCCAGACATGGCAAAACGTGATATGATAACCTAAGTTTTATTTGTTTTTGTGATTATTGTTGATTATGCGTAGGGCACACAGTACGTTAATTAATCCTTTCCTCAGTTTTAAAACTACAGCGGTGTGTAGATGAATGTGAGCCGTAGGTGTGACTGTAACATACGACGTTGGCACTAATGTGGTCACTTTAAGGGTTCTCAAGAACTTACCGGATTGTAGACCTAGTCTCATATTGAATTAATAATAATTTGTGTGGAAAACGCCAGATGACATCGCTATAGCGTAATGTATGTATTTGTTTTTAGGTTTCACAGCGAACGATCTAAGGCATTATAATGGCAAGACCTCAAAGTTGAAAGTCGACATATTGTATTACACACGAAATTAAAACAGAGTTTCGGGATTTCACCTTTCGGAAACATCTACAACTAATTTGGCAACTAATTCGGTAAATGAATATTTTACTTTGAATAAATTGTATCGTCACGTTGAAACAGATTTCGATTTGATGGGAGTCGAACGACATTGTTTAGAATTTTGAAACCAATAAGCTACAAACATAAACGTGTCAATCGACATAAAATTTTGTGTGAAATAAAACACGTCGATGTAGCCAAAATTAACTTCTTGAGAAAATTTCTGCAGTTAACTTGAGGCCAAGGTGTCACATTTGACGATAGTAATAAAGCAGAAGTGGTTGGTTATACATGGGGTCGAAATTTATGGTAATTTATAGATAAGCAACTATGGAACAAAATTCAACCTTAGGTCCAGACGCAAAAACCATGTGGTTGATAATATTTTGATTATGCATGGGTATAAAGCTTTACGATTGTCTCCTTATTATTGTCAGTATAACCCTATTGAATTAAAAATTATTATTAATTTTATAAAAATACACACTATACCTCGAGTAGAATTCGAATCTACGACCTGTACTTTGCTAGAGTACCGCGCTAACCAACTGCGCTATCGAGATTCAAGCTCCTATCGATGTAAAGTTTGTCTGTATGTATGTAGAACTGATGTAAATTCTAAATATAATCAGATTACAATAAAATTACTTATATTAATGGAATGTGAGCCTGCAATATCGCATAATATAATAATATAATAAAATAACCCTATTGAAATTGGGATTTTTGTAAAAATTATTACAATAAGCAAATAAGTTCTAAACCTCCATCGAAAGATAAGGTTTAAAAATTTTGAATTTATCCAAATATTCTCCTAGAATGTGGCAAAATTTTTGTTCGCACACGGAAAATATTATTTCAAATGATTGGGAGAAATATATGGAAAATTTTTTGATTGAAAATATACCACCTGTTAATATAGCACCAGGAGATTGCGATTCTTCTAGTGACATAATACTTTTGGAACAAGACCCCACTCTTTGGTATCAAAATTTTACTAAAAATACATTTAAGTTCTTGGTTTTGTCAGGTCTTGAGCGTGGATATGAAATCAGCAATCTTGTGGTCAATTGCATTTAGCTACTGATGTTTTGGTTACCTATTGACTTTGCGACCGAAGAACCAAGCTTGCATATAAACATACCTCTACATTATGTTAAAAGCCCGGAAAAGAAAGAGAAAAATGCAGTAGGTAAATTTCACCACGAATGCAAATGTTGACATTGGATTACTGGATTTCCTACATATTTCTCTTCTGTTTCTTTTTTCGGAAGAGCGAAATAAGGAGAAGGCAGTCTTATCAGTTTTTACGTAGATTTGGTTAACGAAACATCTCATTGTAGATAAGATGCGATATTGTCATTTATGACCAATTTAGAGATTTTAAAATTTCCGTTTTATATGATAATAGATGTTCAAGGTCTGAAGACAAAAATTTTTCTTCTTACACTCTCGTAGTATGGTAAAGGGCAGCTATTGCGATCATGAAAAGATTCGACCGATTTTAACTAATCTTCACGTTTTAAGGGTCCGTCAACCTATTTTGACCGATTTTGGCATGCCGCCTGTACGTGTATGTCTGTGTGTATGTAAACACGGTTATTACAGTAAAATGGTAGACTCGAATGAACTTTAGGGGTATGTAGGACCATCGTTAACCTACACAGTTTTCCAATTTTTTCAAATCAACTA
>JARFJB010000178.1:185000-205584 GCA_036346205.1 Vesta saturnalis
AATATAAATTTTTTATTCATCTACAATTGAGTGCTCGTGTCGAAAAGACGTATGTGTTGCGCCGGCACATAATAATCGTATTGTACCAGTAAACTATTTCATTAATTATGTGTTCAAGAAATCGTTCCAAATCCGATATTGCAATTGATGACTTAGTTCAGCAGTTGGTTGAAAAGTTGTGGCGTTCATATGCAGAAAATCTCGTCTATTATTGACAAGTAACTGATGTCATCAAAGGTTATGCAGAAAATAAGTTAGAAAATGCCAAGTGGAGAATCTTTATACATAAAACATTATCTTAAAGTATACCTTCTTGACATTAAAAATAATATAGAACAAATATAGATATCAGTTAAATAAATTTTGACTGTTTTGTACTTTGATGTGTTTATAATGCTCCAGCAGCGGACTATAAATACTTCGTTGATCAAGTTCAAGAAACAGTAGTGATACATTCATGTGGATCTCGCAATGTTTTTAGGTGGCTGCAACATTGATTTCATGATCTACGCACATTCAAAAACTGTTTAGTTCAATAATATATTGCAGGCTATCAAAAAACTTACGGCGTGGAAGTCAAAGAAATTCATTACTGAAGCGCTTGCATTGCATTTTGGTGTCAAGCAGTGTGAATCATCTGATCATGATCTAATTCATTGTTTTTTCTTGCGTATTAATGACAAATTTAAAATTACCACCAAAACTTATAGACACTTCCGATAGTACTATTTTTTAAAAGCTTATGACGATAAATAACAAATTACTTTAACCTTATTAGGTTTCAGCAAAGCTTTTAATACCGTTGGTCATAGATTACTGGTGACAATTCTGAAATATAGTGGTGTACGGCTTATAGGTTGACTAAAAACTATTTATTCAATAGACGTTTATAGAAGTTAAAGATAACCTCATCTCATTTGAAGGTAATCACTAAAGGTGTCTTACAAGGATCAGCCCTTGGACAACTGCTCTTTTGTGTGTATACCAGTATATTCCTGCTTAAATACGTGAAAAATACATATGTGTGCTAACCATATGCAAGTATATTTATCCTTTTATGATGATCACATATATAATATAGTTTCCGACCTAAATGAGGGCCTGAATGCAATATACAATGAGTGCTATCCCCAGGCTTTACTCTTGAATACATATTAATCTTTAGTGTGCTAACCATATGCAAGTATATTTATCCTTTTATGATGATCACATATATAATATAGTTTTCGACCTAAATGAGGGCCTGAATGCAATATACAATGAGTGCTATCCCCAGGCTTTACTCTTGAATACATATTAATCTTTAGTGGTGGTGTTTGGTCGGAATGCTGATAGTCTGCAACTACCTCTTGTACTGTCAATAATAATGACAGTGTTTTTCTTGTCAATAGCGTGATTAACTTGGGGGTTATTCTTGACAACCCTTTTAGATATAAAGATCAAGTTAAGAAACGTATTGTTACAGTCATTTAATCTATCCACATAGATCGCACTTAATCATACCTATTAAGAGAAACATTTGTTGCAGACTAGTCCTGTCGCATCTTTCCCATCATGTCCTTTTATGTGAACTTTGTTTAACTTCTGAAATGTTACAAAGAATTCAAAGGGTGCAAAATGCTAATCTTTGATATAGCTAAGTTCGATCACATATAACCCAAGTTAGACGTCCGTAGTTGGTTAAACTTGAATAATATCAATCAAATCAATTATAGAACTGCACTTTTAGAGAGATCGTTTTTCTCTACTATATATATATATATATATATATATATATATATATATATATATATATATATAAAAGTTCTGTTTAATAAACGATGTCACAATGTGTAACCATTTCTTTTTCATGTATGAATTATCAATTTCTATTAGGATATAGGTGTATATTTAGTTTAGCCTAATTATTATTTTTATTACTATTTCAAAGGTTAAGTGCAAGAGCAGTGTTACTAAACCTATTCTTGTGTTTTGGTTAGTACACTAAATTACCATTAATTTCACTGTTGATTTTTTATGTGTAAGAACCAGTATTTTCATTTTACTTTTATTTTATTGATGTTTGCTAACGTGATTGTTGTAATAATAAGAATTGTTTGTACTCGTGACACAATTGTGTATGAAATTTCACTCTTACTGTTGTATTTACAAATCGCTCCTTTCATTTCTTTTGTTGGTTGAGTTTGATTCCAAAAATTACTTATAATTTGATTATTATCTGGTAAACCACCAGTTTTCCTTGATGATTTATTCCCAGCACGCAATAGAAGAGCTGAATCATCATTGCACCTAGCTCGTAAATTTCAATTGGAGTAATTGTATTGTTTACCTCTATGAAGCAGCACTGACCTCATCACTCCTTATTCTTACATAATTAACATAATACAACGTAGGATAGCACTAGACGGCCAATTATTTTATAAGATTTGAGTTATTTCAAATAAATTCAATATTATGCAGTTGAATAATTCTCAAAAGTTTCATTATAGCAAGTAGCAAGCTCAATATTATGCTGTTAAATACTTTAACGTGACTGAGAGTGACTTTTCTAAATAGATGCGGTGCTCTATATTTTAATATGTATTTTAATGAGGGGACGCTAGCGCAGTGGCCAGAGCACTATCATTTGTTCCAGTTAAAAAAAATCCAACAATATTTTGTCAGTTTAACCCTGCAATTAATTTTTGTCACACATGTGAATGCATTGTTAATACCACAATTACTTTGCGGTTTGGGCAGATTATAGTTCCTATTGTTCAAAAGTATTTTAGCAATATTGTATGAATGAATTTTTTTTAAATTCATTTGAACTAAACGTGAATAAAAATTATTTTTATGATGTGCACGGTTTTTATTTAAATTGAGCATAAAATTATAGCTGTACAGTGCATCCCATTTTGGTTGAGACAGCCAGATATCTCGGTTGTTGTTGATGACAGAACCTTGTGGTTTCCGCGGTTCTGTGCCACTTTTTTGTGAAACTCAAGATGACCTGAACGGATTTTGCCTAACTTCTTTCGTTTATAAATTACAGGGTGTTTTTGAAAATCCACTTTTTGGATCCCCTCGATATCTAAGAAGTTTCTCAGCGATAATGTCAAATTGAAAACTTGTCCCATAGAGAATTTTACGTAGAATCCAGGGGCGCACTCAAACTTATGATTTTTTCAATGCAACACCCTGTATTTTATTATCTCTTCAAATTACTTATTTTTGTTTCTTCGAAATGATATATCATATATAAACATGAAGTTTTCAAAAATGCTCCAAAATTACTAGAACATTGAATTTTAATAGAGTGCCATGGATTTCAAAGTTTTACTACAGGGATTATTATTTATGATTTTTTTTAGTAGGTCATGGATGCTACAAACACTGTTGTTGACCTTTGGAGCATTGTTTTATCAAGTGACTGTGGAGAAATCAACACATCTGCTGTCATGATGATAAATTTTGATGCGTTTTATTGTGTTTGTGTTTGGCGATTTTGTTAATTTGTGAAATTTCATAATGGCTGAAAGATTTTTCAGAACAACGAAAAGTATGATCATACAATGTTTCAATCAATGCCATGAAAATGTTGACGAAGCATTAGAATTATATTTAAACAGGTAAACTAGTAATTTACAATACGACATCATATGACCTAGTCGAGCAACGATATTTAGACTAAAGAATAATCTACTAAATTGTGGTGCGTATTCTAAACCCCGATCCAAGACGTATAACAAGGAAAATAATGAAGTGAATGAAATAAATGTCTTATCCAGCGTACGTGTCTCTCCTCACACTTCCTGTACGAAGTTAGAAAAAGACACTGGCGTTCCCCGATCACGGGTACAAAGGATTTAAAAAAGAACACAAATTGAAACCCTACAAGTGTCCAGCATTTATACCCTGGTGATGCAGTGAGGCGTGTGAATTTCTGTAATTGGTTTTTGAACCAAGCTCGAAGGGACAATAATTTTGCAGTAAAGTCATATGGTCAGACGAAGCCCATATAAGCAGTGCCGGTTTATTTAACAGGCAAAATACAAGGCACTGGTATGATGGAAACCAACACCTAATTTTTGAGCAACAACAGCAGGGTCGATTTGGTTTTAATGTAGCCTGTTTCTTATTGGGGACATCAATAAAATACTGCATTTTTGAAGGGGCTCTCAACGCGAATGGGTACTTGGAAATTTTAGAAGTAACACCAGAATTTCTGGAGAATGTTCCCCTCGCCTATCTTAATGCCATTTACTTCCAACAAGACGGTGCCCCTGTCCACAATTCGAGGTTGATTGTGCCGTTTTTAGAGGAAATTTTCCAGGACCATTGGATTGGAACAAATGCGGTAAGAGGCACAATAATATTGAAGAACTTCCTACAACAACAGAGGCAGTTTTCCAGAATTTACAAAATCAGCCTTTCATAATTTTAAATGCATTAAGATGTATTAAGAAATTGTGTCAATTGTGTGTTAGGGAAAATTGACATCAATTTGAACAATTCAATGAATAAGTTACCGAATAATTTCGAAATGAAATAGTATGAGTAAATATTTAATTAGTTGCTTATTCTACATTATGAACTTTTTATTACTATTTATTTGTTGCTATTGCTACGTTTTGTGTTTTGTTAGTGAATTAGTGTTAGTATTGTTTTTGGTCCTTTCATGGAAAATTCACAAGTAGTATTTCTTCAATTTGAACTTTTTTTGTATGAAAAATCCATAGCCTACTATTAAAAATCAATGTTTTAGTGATTTTGGAGCATTTTTGAAGAATTTATTTTTATATATTATATATCATTTTGAAGGAAAAAAATAAGGAATTTAATGAGGTGATAAAATACAGGGTGTTCGATTGAAAATATCATAAGTTTGAGTCGTATCTCTATAACCATACCCCGAAAAAAAAATTGAGTGTGCCACTGAATTCTGCATAAAATTCTTCATGGTATAAGTTTTCAATTTGACATTATCGCTGAGAAACTTCGTAGATATAGAGGCGGTCCAAAAACGCCCTGTAACTTATGAACGAAAGAAGTTAGGAAAGATCCGTTCAGGACATCTCGAGTTTCACAAAAAAGTGGCACATGACCGCGAAAACCTCAAGGTTCTATCTTCAACAACAACCGAGATACTTGGCTGTCTCAACCAAAATGGGATGCACTGTACATGTTTCGACTACAAAGTAGTCATCATCCAGTTGTTAAATAAAAATCTGGATCAAAATGTATATCCTATTTAAACAAAATCTGTAGACTAAACAAAGATTTTGATTTGTATTCAGATAGAGTTCATTTAAAGACATGGATTTTAATTTCATTTGAACTAACATTGGCGACGTCTGAAGAAGCCATTTTTATAATTACTAATTACGTCATTAATACTGTTAATTTTACATACAAGATATTTAAATTTCCAGTGGCAGAGATCGCAGTACTTTAACTAGCGCTTATCTACTTTCATCTTTCTGGTACACAATTTACATGAAATGAATTTTCCGTTTATTTCCATTTCCTATTTCAAAGTATTATAATTAAATTCGATTTAGCATGAAGCACTCATTATGGATGTTAAGTACCTGATGATCAAATGTGATTCGGTTCTCCCGTCGTTACTTCTACTCCTTTGACATATGGCCTTATTTATCAACTTTCCAAAATTATTTTAACTGTGTTACACTTTTCTCTTTGCAGCGAACTCCCTACGATAACCTAATTATTTTAAGTTACGTCGTTTAATAATGTTTGATCTAATGTATAAACCGACAATTTTTATCGGTTTACGCTTAAAACTGCAAATGACATTCAATAATTTATATACAAAGTTTATTGTACTTAACCATAACGTTCCAAAACGTTATATTTCGAGCCACTAACTGTTCTAAATTAGTGATGTGCATTGTTTCAAGAATTCACATGTAATCAATGATTTTAATTGCCGACAATTCAATCTACGTCTTATCTAATTTCAATATATAATTTGTAATGTGAACAACTTAATATTAACTAGTTTTCCTCCGCAAAATTTTGCGTTTAGAATTAAATTTAATGATGATAATAAAACGCATAATAAATTAAATACAAACGTATATACGTAAAGGTGACAACAATATTAGCGCAGGCTGCTAGACTTTTTCAAAAAAATTAAAACCTTAAAATAAAATTCTGGCTCCGTTTTGTTTATTTCTACGCAAAATTACCTTCATATCAAAAAAAAATCATTGAAATCCGTCAAGTGGTTGTCTCGCAATCTGCGTGACGATTATTTTAATAACTCAGTCAAATTGTCATTTGGCCATTCGCCTACTTGTGTACTTATTTTATGGGATAGCTTGTAATTAGCTTTCTTTGAGTTAACTAAGTTGCGATGTAATTAGGCGTTGATTCTGGAAACGTGTTTAATTAGAAGATGGAAAGGTGTAAACTTTATTTAATTTAAACATTAGTATTTTAGAAAACTACAAATAAAAAAAATATTTTTCGCCTGATCCATCATTTTTGTTTATTTACAATATTTGTTTCCAAGACGGTAGGATATGTTTACTGGTTGATAGGCCCAATACATCGGTAAGTAAATACTTACCGACGTATTTTACTTACCGGCGCCTGAACTAAACGCTATTAAATGATATCTGACAAGTTGAACTTGCCGCGAAATATAAACGTCACTTATGACTTTTCGATTAGGTATTTCGTAGAAATTAATTTGTTTCAATTGAATTTAATACGATCGTGCAAAAAGCAGTATGAGCATCACGAACGTTAAGGGTTGTACTGACCTTCGACAAAATTTGAGACTTCGTTGTGCTCAGTCTCCAGACATTGCGTCGACCGGTACGCATTGAATCGTTATGACCGTTAATTTAGCCATAGCGCGAAAAACCCACCAAAATCACATGCATTCGAACTTCTGTTTCGAGGGCCATAACTAAAAAAATGGAAGCAAAAAGGAAAATTAAAATCTACGGTAACCTAGGTTACCGTAGATTTGAATTCTCCTAACCTAGGTTACCGTAGATTTTAATTTCTTTTTATTTCCATTTCTTTTAGCTATGACCCTCGAAACAGAAGTTCGAATGTGATTGGTGGATTTTTCGGGCTATGGCTAAATTAAGGATAATAATGTTTTAATGCGACCGATACACCTCCCTTACCGTTCTTGATACTTAATATACTATAAATCTATTAAATATATGAAAACATTTTGTTTTACTTTTCAATTACTCGTATTTTATCTAATCGGCTTAAATACTCGAAGCTGGGACAGTTTTCCGAGTCTGCTGAATTCTTTCAAGATTAGATATACATATTTCCAAGCTTTTAGCACCCTCAAAGTTTTTGACAACTATGTACCATTATTATGTGACTAAGCTTTGTAATTTCTTTTATTTTGGCGTTTTTTAAAGTAGCCTTCTTGTAAAGGGTGTTCTGTAATGTCTTTTTAAATTAAAGATCTAACTAATATTTACTAAATTAAAATTATATTTCATAAGTCGATTCAAAGTTTATCTTCCTATGTAGTATAGTAATACAGTAAGGTGTGGCCAGGTTTGATAGTGGGGCTAACTTAAAGTAAACTGCTGTACTACAGGAGGAGGTTAAAATCTCAGATAACTTCCTGAACCTGTAGCAAACAAACATTACCCTGATGTAATGGCATCACTCAATGCATGTGATTCAAATGCAACATGAACTTATCAAAAATTATAGCAACTATAGGCATGATTAGACGCGATATCTGAATACATTAACCAAAAGTAACGTTAAAGAAGAAATACTGAAAGAGATGAATTAGCCAACAAAGGTTATTAAGATTAAAAAAATAGAATGCTCCAAGATAGATCCACATAAAATTCCTAAAAAATAGGGCTAAGTCATGAAAATTCAACCATATCAAATTCACCCTCTAAAAAATAAATTGCAAACTATAATATATTGAATAAAACTAGATCATAGTTATCTACGTAAAAGTATAATCATATGAAATTTGTAGAAACGAGGAAGTTATCAAAAAATCGATTACAAGTTTCTGGTAAGACATTTCTGTGGTCCTCATAAAATTTGATTATGAAAGTACCCAGATTATACCGAAGACACAAATGCCTTTTACATGTTTCGTGGAGGGAAAACAGTTCAAAAGTGAAAAACTATTCTACTCATAAACGCTTAACTCCATTCTTTCCGATTCTATTCTGATCGCACCCATCTTGAATCCTACCATCCATACATGAACCCATTGCTGTGTCTGAAAAAGCGTAGAAAGCTCGCCTTCAACTTGGGAATCAAATACATTGCCTTTCCTTTTTATACTAGTGAATTAGTTGTATATAATCGGGAGAGAACGAACAATAAACTGTACATATTGGTTTTGTTGTACCAGTTACACATTTTCCTCGAAAATCAAAAAAATTATAGAGTACAGCGGATACAAACTTCATAATCGGAACCATAGTGAAATTGGCTGCTGAATACTAGAGAAAACTTGGCAGGCTTGTCTAGACACTCAATTTTTTTCGAACGCAGGAAATTCATGCATTATTTCCCTGATTTACATACCAACATACAAAAATTTCAGTTTTATAAAGTTGACTTTTAGGAAACACCTTTGAGTTTCATAATGTACATATTATAAACGCAAAATGGAAAATAGTAGGTTTGTTAGGCAACTACCTTCATAGAAGCATTTTATCGCACAAGTATGGGCAAGTGCTATAAAATGCCTTATGTAAACTTTGAAAAAATGTTCATTTTAAATTAAGAGGGTATTTCGCTGCTATTGTCATGTAGGTTGGTAATCCTGCCTGTCAGATTCTCAAATAAAAAAATTCAAATTCAAATTGTTAACAACTATTATTTATAAAGTTTGTTTTATGTATTTGTACTGTTAAAAGTGCCCAATTTTATTATCCTTAACCTTATTATCATGATATATAGGGAGAATATTAATTGAGTAATTCAAAATCATAATGCAGGATGTATTTTACACATCTATTCTAATGATGTTACCAGCTTTTGATACAACAAAGTTGCGTGTTTTTGTCTACATTATGAAACGCACGCGTCGCTCGTTATCCGTGTATTGTAATGAGGTTACTATGAACAGAAAATAGAAAAATGTAGGGTTTTATTAACATTTTAAAGAAAATATACACATGGTCTAATATTTCCCTCGTATAATTCCGAATTAAACTATTTAAAGTAAAAATGGGAAAATATTGAAAAAAGCTATTGCAAAAGACTTCCATAAGGTAAATAACATCTGTTTAATAAGGTACTTCTCTTTTTTGGTTTTTTTAAATGGAGTATTTTAAATTATACAATCTAAACGTTTCGATAACACATTTATCTGCGTCAGAAGTAATATCTGTTAAAAATTGTTGTAAAAGATGTTGTAAACAATTTTATCAAAGTTGATTATTGCGAAAAGAAATGCGACCACATTATTCAAATTCAAAAAACTGTTTGACTAAGGAAAAGACAGTCTGCCTCCATTTTATAACAACGTTTCTGATACAGAATGATGGTATCATTTGAATATCATGACGTACAGTAATAGAGCGAATATAGCAATTCCAATGAAAAGATTTACGTGAAATAAATATACACACATATATATATATATATATATATATATATATATATATATATATATATATATATATATATACAGTGTCAGTGAGAACTACAAACTGAAATGGTATGTTCCTTAGTCAATTTAATAAAAAGTACAAACATAGGTCTGATTCTAATAGTTACCCAGATACAAGCGTTTAAAGTTTATAAATGATCACATATTTTTTCAAAAGTAATTATTATTAGTCAACTGAAAAACAAAACAGAAACAATCTGTCATTTATTCGTTTGTGTTCTAATAATGACAAAGTGGATTGTAGTAAATTAAGTGTAATTTAAATTTAAAATGCCTTTTCAATTTTCTAACGAAGAGTATGCTGATATCATTTACATTTATGGATTTTGATGAAATGCAGAGCTGCCGTTAGAATATGAACGAATTTAACAGGAGGATTGCAAATCACCAAACCTTTTCCTCTGTGAAAAAATATGTGATCATTTATAAACTTTAAACGCGTATCTGGGTAACGATTGAATCAGACCTATGTTTATGGGACTTTTACTTAAATTGACAAGAACATACCATTTCAGTTGTACAGTTTCAGGCATGTATACATACATATATATATATATATATATATATATATATATATATATATATATATATATATATATATATATATATATATATATAATAGATCAGTAGCTATTATAACTATTACAAATAAAATGTCTTATATAAAAGTTTTCCACAGTCATAAATACACGTTTTAAAATTATTTTCAGAAATAGGACTTGTTATACGAAACTCATGAATTTCGTTATTTTAAATAGAACAACCTATATTTATTACATTTGAATTCCTCGTTGAATTTAAAGGTCACTTTAATAACATACTAGTCTACGTGACATTTAGTGCCTAAAACTTTCAATATCTCGAAGACGGATACCGGTAGAGATGTGACTTTCGTTTTACTTCGAAAAGTACCGCATCATTTCATTCATTGCCAAAAATCTTGCTTTTAGAATTCAATAATTTCTATCGCTCGAAAATAATTTTTTCAAACATGGATGACTTGATTTTTAAATGGAACGACCCATATTTTCTTACATCAGCGGATAGGAAATTAAATTCCTTTCCATTGATATTTTGGAATGATAGTTTCGAGATATTCACATTTTATCTAATTTTAGTTTTATTGCGCATTGCCGCGGTGCTTTGGAAAACGTTGTCAATTGTTTTAAACAACTGATAAGAAACGTCAGTTTCTCGAGCTTCTGTTGTGCTTGCTCTTAAGTTTAAGTGTTTCTACAAGACATTTCCATTAAAATGTTGTTGTTCAACAGATGATCGACATGACTTTCATTCTTGGAGAATGCCAAAGAAATGCGTTATTGGCGTCAAGGATTTATGCTGTACGGTATTCTGAACGAAGACTTCAAACAGCCTTTCAAAGTTGTTGCAACGTCTTGCTTTTAGAATTCAATCATTTCTATTCGAAAATAACTTTCTTCAAACATGGATAACTTTTTTTTTTTTTTTTTTTTTTTTCTTCCGATTCTATTCTGATCGCACATCTTGAATCCTACCATTTGAATCCATTGCTGTCTGAAAAAGCGTAGCTCTAACTTAATCAAATACATTGCCTTTCCTTTATACTAGTGAATTAGTTGTATATAATCGGACGAACAATAAACTGTATATTGGTTTTGTTGTACCAGTTACATTTTCCTCGAAAATCAAAATTATAGAGTACGATAAAACTTCATATGGAACCATTAGTGCTGAATACTAGAAAACTTGGCAGGCTTTTAGACACTAATTTTTTCGAACGCAGGAAATTCATGCATTATTTCTGATTTACATCAACATACAAATTTCAGTTATAAAGTTGACTTTTAGGAAACATTTGAGTTTCATAATGTACATATTATAAACGCAATGGAAAATAGTAGGTTTGTTGGCAATAATAGAAGCGTTTTATCGCACAAGTATGAAGTGCTATAAACATGTAAACTGAAAATGTTCATTTTAAATTAAGATATTTCGCTGCTATTGTCATGTAGGTTGGTAATCCTGCCTGTCAGATTCTCAAAAAATTCAAATTCAAATTGTTAACAACTATTTATAAAGTTTTTTATGTACTGTTAAAAGTGCCCAATTTTATCCTTAACCTTATTATCATGATATATAGAATATTAATTGAGTAATTCAATCATAATGCATGTATTACATCTATTCTAATGATGTTACCAGCTTGATAAATTGTGTTTGTCACATTATGAAACGCACGCGTCGCTCGTTATCCGTGTATATGAGTATGAACAGAATAGAAATGTATTTTCATTTTAAAGAAAATATACACATGGTCTAATATTTTCATATAATTAAACTATTTAAAGTAAAGATTGAAAAAGCTTTCAAGACTTCCATAAAAATAACATCTGTTTAATAAGGTACTTTCTTTGTTTTAAATGGAGTATTTTAAATTATACAATCTAAACGTTTCGATAACACATTTATCTGCGTCAGAAGTAATTTTGTAAGATGTAAACAATTTTATCAAAGTTGATTGCGAAAAAAAACATATTCAAATTCAAAACTGTTTGACTAGGAAAAGACAGTCCCCATTTTATAACAACGTTATACAGAATGATGGTATCATTTGAATATCATGACGTACAGTAATAGAGCGAATATAGCAATTCCAATGAAAAGATTTACGAAACAAATATATATATATATATATATATATATATATATATATATATATATATTTCTTATATAAGTTGTCCACAGTCATAACTACACGTTTTAATTATTAGAAATATCATTAATATCAACAGGAAATTTAATTCCGCTGTAAAAATATGGGTGGTTCCATTTAAATCAAGTTATCCATGTTTAAAAATTATTTTCATGAGAAATTAATTTTAAAGCAAATTTGTGAATGAGAATGATGCGGTATTCATAAAACGAAATCTCTCGCATCCGCCTTCGAGATAGAAAGTTTTAATGCAAACGTCATTTCTACAATGTCAAATACCTCAGAATTTAGACAGTATGTTATTAAAGTGATTTAAATTCAACAGAAAATAATATGGTTGTTCTATTTAAATAACGTTGGCATGAGTTTGTATCCAAATCCGCTATGAAAATAATTTAAACGGCGTTTATCGGAACATTGAACAACTTATGTTTATGGGACTATTAAATTCAGAATCATTGTCAATTGTAAAGTTTGACAATCTCTATACTAGTATATATATATATATATATATATATATATATATATATATATATATTATATATATATATATATATATAATATATTAGACTATATAACTCCTTATTAAATTACAATGAAAAATGTCTTATATAAAAGTTTTCCACAGTCATAAATACACGTTTTAAAATTATTTTCAGAAATAGGACTTGTTATACAAACTCATAATTTCGTTATTTTAAATAGAACAACCTATATTTATTACATTTGAATTCCTCGTTGAATTTAAAGGTCACTTTAATAACATACTAGTCTACGTGACATTTGAGTGCCTAAAACTTTCAATATCTCGAAGACGGATACCGGTAGAGATGTGACTTTCGTTTTACTTCGAAAAGTACCGCATCATTTTCATTCATTGCCAAAAATCTTGCTTTTAGAATTCAATAATTTCTATCGCTCGAAAATAATTTTTTCAAACATGGATGACTTGATTTTTAAATGGAACGACCCATATTTTCTTACATCAGCGGATAGGAAATTAAATTCCTTTCCATTGATATTTTGGAATGATAGTTTCGAGATATTCACATTTTATCTAATTTTAGTTTTATTGCGCATTGCCGCGGTGCTTTGGAAAACGTTGTCAATTGTTTTAAACAACTGATAAGAAACGTCAGTTTCTCGAGCTTCTGTTGTTTGCTGTCTTAAGTTTAAGTGTTTCTACAAGACATTTCCATTAAAATGTTGTTGTTCAACAGATGATCGACATGACTTTCATTCTTGGAGAATGCCAAAGAAATGCGTTATTGGCGTCAAGGATTTATGCTGTACGGTATTCTGAACGAAGACTTCAAACAGCCTTTCAAAAGTTGTTGCAACGTCTTGCTTTTTAGAATTCAATCATTTCTATCGCTCCGAAAATAACTTTCTTCAAACATGGATAACTTGATTTTTTAATGCAAGAAATAAACAATAAATACTCAAATTAAGAACACAAAACTCAAAAGAAATACACAGAAATACATAAGGAATGAACAATAAATACATAAGGATCGCACAAGTAATACAAAATAATTACTTAAGGTTTACAAGAATTGAGAAGAAATACAAGAAACACAATAAATACATAAGGCATCAATAAACACATAATGACAATTACTTAACGATTACAGAAGATATACAAAGGAATGCACAAGAAATATAGGTTATCCTGTTGACACGTTCCCTCGTTTGATACTGCACGCGTCCGGTGTTTGTAAAACATTGTAACAACTTTTGAAAGGCTGTTTCTCGGGAAAGTCTTCGTTCAGGATACCGTAGCGCATAAATCCTTGACGCACAACGCATTTCTTCGGCATTCTCCAAGAATGAAAGTCATGTCAATCAACTCTGCGTCGGACAACATTTTAATGTAAATGTCTTGTAGAAACACTTATACTGATACACAAGACAGCAAAGCACAACAGAAGCTCGAAAAACTGACGTTTCTTCTCAGTTGTTTAAACACAATTGACAAACGTTTTGCAAAGCACCGCGGCAATGCGCAATAAAAACTGAAATTAGATAAAAATGTGAATATCTCTAAAATATCGATAATGTTACATCAATGGAAAGGAAATTTAATTTCCTATCCGCTGGTGTAAGAAAATATGGGTGGTTCCATTTAAAAAAATCAAGTTATCCATGTTTGAAAAAAATTATTTTCGGAGTGATAGAAATTATTGAATTCTAAAAGCAAGATTTTGGCAATGATGAGAATGATGCGGTACCCTTTTCGAAGTAAAAACGAAAGAATCTCTCTACCGGTATCCGCCTTCGAGATATTGAAAGTTTTCGGAGCACTGCAAACTCATTTTTCTACAAAATGTCAAATACCTCAGAACAATGCTAGTAGACCCATAGTATGGTTATTAAAGTGACCTTTAAATTCAACGAGGAATCAAAAATGTAATAATATAGGTTGTTCTATTTAAAATAACGAAGTTGGCATGAGTTTCGTATAACCGAAGTCCGCATTTCAGAAAATAATTTTAAAACGTGCAGTTTTGGCTGTGGACAACTTTTATATAAGACATTTTTCGTATTGATAATAGTAAGAGTTATACAATCCTCTAAGTACTGTATATATATATATATATATATATATATATATATATATATAATAGTCGATACTTTCAAAATTAAGACAAAAGGTTCATATAAACATAGGTTGCCAAACGCTTAGTTTTGTAGATACAGGGTTTCAAAGTTTTAATTTTCTTTCAGTTCTTTTAATTTAATTTTTCAAAGTTTTAATATTTTTCAGTTCTTTTAATTTATCTTCAAAACTATTTAAAATAATAAATCCAAATTTAGTACACATATTACATTTCTTAAACTCAATATTAAGAGTAGTTTAACGTTTATCAATATCTACAGGGTAGTACATTTTCTGGGGTGCTACTCCCTTGATCCCCCCCCGAACTTTTTTGTCTTCCGCTTTTTTTTCGAAAAATGCATAGTTTTTGAGATAAATTAGTTGTAATCCATGAACAGCTTCCAAATGGTAAGTAAAGAACGTCTGATGCTTCCGCAAAAAATAGTGTGCCACCAAAAGAACAATAAAAAAAAAGAATAAAATTATGTCAATTCCACGTTTTTCTTGTTTCTTAATAAAAAGTAGTACTCCACTGATTTTTTACTAACTTTTCAGTTGAATTAAATAAAGGAAAATAAAAGTAAAACAACAAAACAAATATTAAAAAAATACGCATTTATTGGAAAAAATTGGAAAGAATTTCTATTTAAGATTTTAACAAGAACGAAACGAACGAAATAAATAAATTAAACAAATAAACTTAACCTATAACAACAAAACAAAAACGCTATCGTAATAATAAATAAATTTAAAGAAACTGTTCAAAATGTGAACCATCTTGTTGAATACATAATTCACACCGACGAATAATTGCACGTGGAACATTAACTAAAAATTGTCTTATTTCATTACACGCATCCCTAATCCTATTAATGAGTTCATCTCTTGTTGTCACAGGAGTTGCATACATCCTTTCTTTTAAATACCCCCACACAAAAAATATAAGGGTTTTAGGTCTGGAGACCTTGGCGTTCCCACATATTCCCATGTTCATTCTCTAAGAATGGATTTTTTCAGCAAGAATCCATCGACATGACGCAACTCTACGTTCTGCATCCCCTGGTTGTAGTCCTTGAACAGGTTGTAGATGGTAAGGATATCGGTGATCCCGTCTTAATGTTCGGTGAATAGTAGTATTTGAGACATCCACCTAAAGCTACGGATACTCTTCTAATGCTAGTTGTGGGATCTCTGTCGAATTCACGCAAAATTCGTCGTGTATATTTCTTTGCTGCCTATGATTATTATTTTAACGACCATGCACATTATTTAACCCCTGACTTACAACTTGTTGGTGAACTCTTACAAATACTGAAGGATGCGGAGCTCTTCTAAAAGAAAATCTTCGCCTATATTCACGGGATGCTGCTGCTGAATTTCCATTTACAAAGCCATAAATAAAATGGATATCCCCTATTTCTTGATTAGAAAACAAAAATGGCATTTTAAAAGATCACTTCTGCAATAAAAATTAACACAATAAAATATGTAAATAAATTACATTATTTCTTATGCAGTTGTATTTAAAATAAAACGTGAGATTTGACATAATTTGATTCTTTTTTTTATTGTTCTTTTCATGGCACACTATTTTTTTGCGGGAGCATCAGACGTTCTTTACTTACCACTTGGAAGCTGTTCATGGATTACAGCTAATTTATCTCAAAAACTATGCATTTTTCGAAAAAAAAGCTGAAGACAAAAAAGTTCCTAAATCAAATGGGCAATCTAAATTTAGATTTTTAAGGGTTAGAGGCGTCGCATGAAAAAGTTCGGGGGGGATAAAAGGTGTACCACCCCAGAAAAAATGTACTACCCTGTAGATATTGATAAACGTTAAACTACTCTTAATATTGAGTTTAAGGAGTGTAATATGTGTACTAAATTTGGATTTATTATTTTAAATAGTTTTGAAGATAAATTAAAAGAACTGAAAAAAAATTTAAACTTTGAAACCCTGTATCTCCAAAACTAAACGTTTGACAACCTATGCTTATATGAACTTTTTGTCTTAATTTTGAAAGCTCTATCGACTACTAAAGTCCTGTATGTATATATATATATATATATATATATATATATATATATATATATATATATATATATATATATATATAAACGAACTAGTAACTCCCTTTGCAGAACGTAGATAATAACATTTTTGTACTTTTTTTGCATTCACTTTATTAGTATAGACCTACTACTTAATGGCCTATGAAAAATACTACAGAAACTATCGATACTCTATGGTACACACTACGACATTCCGGTTCACGGTTATGATTATTATTAGAGATATCAAAAATCAAGGAAGCGAGAATTATAACCTTTGGCAGACTTCCAGAATATTATCTATATAATCTAGACTTTAAACATACGCGCTTACTGTAAGCCCAATAGAAAAATTGTTTGTGATACAAAGCAGTCTTTCAAAATACTCAAATCTGTCAAAAAATAAGGTGCAGTATAGTACTAAACATTTATGTTCCAGTTGCATAATGGAATTCACCTCCACCATTGGATGTTTGTAACATTTGTAAAATACACATTTAAGCGGTATATTCCCTGTGTAAGATGTAATGTTTTCTATAACATACATGTTTACTAAAAGCACCTTTGCATAGTATAAACGATGTAATTCAAACTAAACGCTCATCAAGCGTTTTATGTTTATTACCGTTACAATAGTATTTTAACGATGCATGTTTTATATATTCAATTTCTTCTATTTCTTGATATATTAATAAATATTTGAAACCGTAACAAGCATTAATAATTTAAATTATTCGGTTGGTAAAATTCAAATCAATAATGTAATTGTGTTGTAAATAAGACAAATCTTAACTCTTAATTCACCATGCGATATTATTATTATATGTTGGATAATTGCGCAAGATTACAATACAGCCGTTGAACAACATGTAACATAACATAATATTGACAATTAAATTATCAAGTAGTACAAAACAGAAGGAACTATTTAGTTGTTTACATTTTAAAATCCGCGGGAATAACAGCCATGATTATACTTATGCTTGAAAAATAATATACTATTAGTACATTTTTTAAATTTACTTGATTATCAATTTCATGCTCAATGCCAAAATAGCTAAACTATTAAGAGGATTTTGTGTAGTGGTCGACCGTAATCAGTTCTTAATTAATTTTCTCTGCGTTTATTCAAAAACCGAACATCTCTTACTTTATTGTAAAAAGGAATCGTTCAATGCACTAGTGTAACAAATATGTTATTGCACGCGCATGCGTATTAAGATGGTTTAAAAGGTGCTACTGCAAATGTAGGAGTATCAGACGAACAAGAAGACGAGACAACTTCATGTACAGATGTTAAATATTTTAGGTTATTATTTAAATTTAAAATGTTTAGAAATGGTTACCGTTTGCTTAGGTCCAGTGTACGTCTTTAAGGTTATATTTTTGTATTTTTACGGGAAATCGCCCGCATTCGATACTAACGTACAGGTTTATTAGCTACACATTTAAAATTTTTCTAGTTAGTCAGTTTAAGAAAATAACAATACTATCTGGTCTGGAACAACACAACCTCACCACCAACAAAGTAGAAATTAAACAAATGAAATAATTTTAATACTAATCATTTTTAAAGAATATTATGCAACTGCTTTTTTAACACGTTTATAACGAAAAAACTTCAAAAACAAAGATAATAATCGATGTGATATGGACGTTTAAACCTTCATGTCAGATGGATGCTTGTAGACATTTAGATACTAAGAAACAAAATTCCAATAAAGCTACCTCTAAAACAGTTTAAGCATTTTCAATCTTGTTAATTTTTAAATCTATTTGGGAATTAAAAATTTTTACAAAAAAGTTATATACAAATTAAATTATCTTTAAAAAATGCACATGCACTTGCACACGTACACGCTCACACAGGCAACTACACGCACCCACACACACACGCACGTATGCACGCATGTACGCATATGTAGGCAAGGACCAATTGCGTGGCGGCTAAAGGCCCGGATTTAACGCCTTTAGATTTTCACATATGGGGAAGGCTGAATGAATTGGATTATGCGAAAGAAATTCATACTCGTGAGCAATTAATAGAAAGAAAGCGACTCGAATGGAAGATAAATTACCTGTCAAGAAATAAGAAAGGGAGCTCAAGCTTGCATAAGAGACGGTGGTGGTCATTTTGAACACAAAATATAAAATTATTGAAAACATTCTCAGTTCTATTGAATCAAGGCTTCAATGATTTATTATTCTCAATTTAGAATTTTCGAGAGGTAGCGCGGTTGAAAAGCTTTTTCTGGTGGAACTATCGAACGAATTTTGCCAAAAATGGTGTTTTCGACTATTCGACTATTTTAACACTACATGTAGTGAATAGTTTAAAAGTTATGAGCAATAGAAAATTGAAATCGATTTTGGTTTCTTTCACATTCTGATTTTAAATCTCTACAATTTTCATCTTATGAGCATATTCCTCATACTTTTGCATTTTTTAAGTAAAATAGATATTTTATTGAAAACTGGACTTTTCAAAAGGATTCCTGCAGAATCGGATTTAACGGAACGAAAATATGGAATTACCATAAAATCACAAAATCTCAAATATATCGAAAACCGCTGATTTTTGGATATAGGTAAATATGGCGCAATCGATCACACATGACAATTTGGAATCCCCTTGTATTATGTGATGTGTTGTATTAAACGAATGCATTTATTTCTTTTATTTTGTTCATTATTTAAAGTACCTGTGTATTGGTATAGTTATTAATTATGTTATAATATTCTTTTCTGCTGCTAGTTGTGATGTATTACAACTGGTGCAGATGTATATATTTTAATTTATAATTAGAAGGCAAGTTGAATAAAAACCATCTAGTAAATATGAGCGACTGTTAAATATTTTTTAGTAAAAATAGGGTGTGTGTAGAGAAAGGTTTAAAAAGTAATTGACGGATTTCTTAATTTTATGTTTAGAATGAAGTGCTTTATTTTTTTTTATTATAAAATGAAATTCACAAGTAACGTTACACAGTTGTTAACTGTCGTCTAAATGAAAGGGTAAATTAATTATAACATTATTATTAGATGGTTTAAAGACAGACTTTCTTTATTGAATGAAAACAAATAAAAATTGCTTTCTTCACATACAAAATTGTATTGCAATACCAACAGTAAGCGAGATTACATTAGCTCAAATGATAGTAATATAAATGATAATTTTAAAACTTATTACTTGTTAAATGAACGGAGGTCTCTTCTCTTCTTGGTTTATTTTACATTTCGTACTTGAAATATTGAACACATTTTAAGAAGAGTGTTTGTAATTGTAAGGAAGCATAGGGGGCCTCAGAAGTAGAAGTACATAAAGCCACCTTTCTAAGATAAGCCGCTGCAACACTAAAACAATGATCGTTACACATGTAGGTTCTGAAATTTGTTACCTTCTGGTTCAATAATTGGAAACAAAGATCTTTAGCATGTGTGCTTATACTTGTATTTAGCAAAATGTATAATATGGTGATCACCATGGTACAGCTAGTATTAAATTATAACACATTACTACAACATTTATTTAAAGTTAAGAAAAGTGATGATATTTTTCCTTCTAATCGCAGACAGTATTAAAAAATATTTACTTGGT
>JARFJB010000179.1:600000-761174 GCA_036346205.1 Vesta saturnalis
AACTTTTTTTAACAAGTACCGTAAAACGGGGTTACTTCGACAGGTTTTAGCTATATTTCGTGCTGTGTGAAAAAAAACATTTATCTTAAAACCTTGGCCTATGTGCCATCGTAACAATTGAACCTCTTTATAGCCAAAAAAAATTTTTCCCCCACCCTCCCCTTCTACTTTTTTTTATTGTTTTTTTGATGTCGAAGTTACCCCGTGTACTGGGGTAACTTCGACACCATTCTACAGGATGTCGAAGTTATGTTTTTCTGAGGCAACTTCGACACTAAAAAAAGTAAATAAGCAATGGTTTAAAGAACTAAATTAGGCAAATAAAATACAGAAAAAGAGAAAATACAGTTTATTCTTCTCAAAAACTTTGGTATGAAGTTGTTTGATATAAAAATGAAAAACTAAAAGAAAATTCTTCTAACTAAACGAAAACTCCTTAAATAAAATAAAACATTATATAAAACTAGGTGAGAACATAAAAACAACGGAACAAATTAGGAACACATTTTTAGTCGTCGTCGTCGTCGAAACAAATGGGACACTCGTATCTCGCTTGTTTGGATCGCTTGTTGCAGTATCCACAAACCCACTTTCCACAGGTCACACACTTGATCCAAGACTTTCTATTTGTGTACTCGGAGTATGGCATCAAACAAATGCAACAACAATTGCATGAAGGACATTCATATTGCGGGTCCTTGGAGCCATCATTGCAAATACCGCACACCCACTTTAAACAAGAAACGCAACACATCCACTCATTGCTGTCAGTGTAGTTTGCGTACGAACATTTGCATACAGAGCAGAAAGAATCGGAGTCAGTGTCGACAATGTCTGTCTTGTTTTGGCGAGCTCTTGATGGTCCAGGTTTAACGGTCTTTGATTTTTTTGGTTTGACGGGGAGTCTTGTCTTTGGTTTATTCTTTGGTTTCTGGGTAATTGGGGTTGCATCAACAGAAATTTCTGGTAAATCCAATAGTTCCATTGGTGAGTCTGAACGGGTTGGAGTGCTTGTTTCAACTGGCCTTTGCATCTGCTGGCCTGGTCTTGCGGCCACTTTCTTTCTCTGCTGGACTGGTTTTACGGCCACTTTCTTTCCCCTTTTGAGAGAATTTGTCGGTTCCTTGGAATATCCTCTAGCCTCCTGTAGAAATTCTAAGAAACTGGAATCTAGCACTCTCTCGTAATCCGGCTTTTCGCCAGGAATTTTTGCCAAAACTCTTTGTGGATTAAAGGGGCTCAGCCTTGTTGCTCTGAAGCCAGATTGAAGATTTGTGGCAGCAGTGTTTTCAATGTGGGACCACAATCGATTTAGCAACTTTGGAAAATGTTCTTTTGGGATGCTTCCTTTTCGACGACATTCCTTTCTCCATGAATCCAAAACTTCGCGCCATTTTCGCTTCATGGGAGCAAAAAAACTGACGTCGAGAGGTTGCATCAAATGCGTTGAATTTGCTGGTAGGGGCGTCATGTAAATATTATTTTCCTGAGCTGCTTCGACAACGCGAGGGGAAAAGTGTGACGCAAGATTATCTCCAATCACAACTTTTGTTTGTTCAGGGATGCTATTAGCATTAATGTGAGGAATCAACACATCCAAAAATCATTGTTCGAATGTGGTCATATCGAACCACCCACTTGGCGTCACTTAATAAATTGTGCCTGCAGGACCTCCATTACTCCAATTTTCGTACAGGTGTTGTGCCTTATACACGACCATGGAAGGAAGCAAGGTCCCATTAGCTGATCCGCAAACCATTATGCTGACCGATGTCCTCGAGTGCTCTTGAACTCGTTCGACTCTCTTGGTTCCTCTGGGCACCAACACTTTCTTAGAACCAGGGTCATCTGTGATGTTCGTCTCATCATAATTGTAAACATTTTCTCGTGACGCATTTTCTAAGATGTCTCCTATGTTCTCAAAAAATTCTTGAAGTTGCTCCTTACCTACGGCAGCTCGTTGACGTTTGATATTGGAAGCCAGTCGAGTTGTCAGGTGGTTCCAATGAGCGAATTTGTTTATAAAATCCAGACCTGGCTCGTTGTTCTTCCATACCGGAACATTTTTACCTTGCTTCGTCACAAATTTTGCTACAACTTGACGAATATCCTGGTGAATCATGGGAAAGCCCCAGTCGTTCACGATACCCAGAGTTTTTGCCAACAGCTGTTCTTCTTCGCTAGTCAACACGCATGGACGACCCGGTGCTGAAGGATGAGTTTCTTTGATTTTGTCGATTAACGTTGTTCTCGGAACCTTGAACTTCAGGCTAGCTTGTAATTTGGACATGCCATTTTAACAGCTTCAATAGCTTTATCCATATCCTCCTTTCTGTAGTTGAGGTAGGGTTTACCTCCCACCTTTTTGACGTAAGTGCGCGGCATCTTCAGTAAAACTTAACGGACCTAAAACAAAGAGAAAAACTAAAAAACCTCAAAAAAATAAAAAATAAACAAATAAAACAAAGCAATTATAATAAAAAAATTTATTAAATAGGACAAAAACAATAACAGAACATTGGATAATCTGAAAAACAACAAGAATCCTGAAAAAAAAATCATTATATTATTCGTGTCGAAGTTACCCCCGCTGTCGAAGTAACGGTATTTTTTATAATAAAATTGATATATGCAGAATTTTTGCAAAAAATTGAGATCAAACTGAATTTTTTATATAAATATAGTAGATACTGTTTAAACAATATAAATATTTTTGTCCCCGCTCCAGGAGGTTTCTGATTTTAAATAATATAAAAAAACAAAATGTAAAAAAAAATCATCAAAATCGGAGCTGTTCTTGAGGATTTCCGAGAAAAAGGTTTTATTGACGCGACTAAATGGAACACAACCAAAATAGTGTCAGTATGATCAGACATGTATATACTGAAATTGAAATTTAAATGATAAATGATCTTAGGGTGAAATATTATATTATAACATTATTATTGAATAAAAAAGAGAAAGAAGTTCAACCTTATGGAAGTAAGTGAAATCGCGCAATTTGGGTTGCATACGTATTTTTGTGTAATTTGTACAAGTTTTACAAAGTAATCCTTGCCTGAGGGTTTAAAACTAGATTTAAAATGTGTATTGTTCCCTTTCTACCTGTTACTGTTTACTTTACTTTACCGGTTACTGTTTAAATTTCAATAATTCTCGTTTTATATATTTACTTTTTCTTTAATAATTACCTATTTTTGGAAAACTACGCTTGCCTACTTAGAGTTTGACTGCATAATTTGTACGAATTTGACGAATCTGGTAGTATTAGCGGGAGCTCCCGGACATGCCCTAGAGGGCAGATAATATGCCATCACATGGCAGCGTTGGCCAGATTTGCTCATCGTAACATTTTTTTTACTGACAAATCTTGTGTTTAGTCAATTAAAAAACGGAGTAAGAGTGAAGAAGTTCCGACGATGGCAAATTTATTTCCACCTTCAGGATTTTGTGGCATCCAAGAGCGCAATCACACAAGAAGATGTGAATACATTTTATGAAGATTTGGTTCATCTTGGGGGAAACCTGGCTTTTGAGTGGCTGCTGGGGACAAAACTTGTTGTTACGGAAACACCAGTGTTAATGACCATTTCTGAATTATTTTCTCGGCGGAGTATAGGAAGAGTCACGACAAAAATGGTCACTTTAAACAAAAGACTCGAGTTTCATATGAAAAAGTAGTTGAAGTCGCAAATGCTACTGTAGGACAAGTGAGTAATCCTCTGTGGCTTCGTCTAAAAAAGTTTCGTGTAACTACCAGCAACTTTGGCGTGATATTGGAAGCTTGTAGAAGAAATCGCTACCCTCCGTCACTTTTTAAAAGGCTTACAGGTTGGATGATCTGCATTGTTCTCTAAAAATTTATCTTTTTTGTTGTAAATCTATATTAGGCCTGAGTGCAGTACTATTTAGTTTAACACATATGTTATTTTCTAGGAACCTACAACCTTGATGGTGTTCGAGCCATACAGTGGGGGCGCGAAAATGAAAAAAGGGCTAGTGAAGCATTTTCCGCTGCAACAGGATTGTCCGTAGCCAATACTGGCTTGTGGTTGAATGAGTGCAGCTTCGTTGAAGCAAGTCCAGATGGCCTTGTAGGAGACGACAGCATTTTAGAAATAAAATGTCCATTCAAATACAGAGATGCAGATTTGATACTGGCATTGGAGTCTGACCAGGCATACGTTATATATTATGAAAAAGAAAACAATTCTTTTAAAGTGAACACTAACCACGAATACTATCACCAAATTCAAGGACAACTTCACATTTTAAAGAGAAAGTTCTGCCATTTGGCGGTGTGGACACCAAAGGTGGTTGTCATAGAAATTATATATAAACAGGATGTTTGGAGTAATAATATTGAAATTTTGAAAAATTTTTTATTTAAATACTTTTTTAAATCAGATTGCAAATATGGAGGATTAATAAATTATTAAAATTTACTATAATTTGGTTTTATTTAGGATGGTTTGTAGTATTCACATCACTATTTTAAAGTTAGGATTGTATTTTTGCCATTTACTGACCGACATAGACCACAAGATGGGTAGGTAATTTGTAATAGATACAAATTACAAAAATCCATTTTAAAAGACCTTTAACATTAAAGTAACGTTGTGAATTGTACTTATGTTTGTTGTGTTGCTTCTACTAACATTAAATTACAAGTATAATTTATAATGACTGGCAATATATTGAAATAAAATTTATTCAAATTGGTACGCAAATAGCCAATAGGTTTACAAACAAATACATATTAATGGGACTTAGTGTTGGTTATGAAGAAAACCAGTCCTAAACAAATGTTTATTTTGAAAATAAAAGGTCAATAACTTATAAAATAATTTATGTTATTACTTTTCGTACACTGCTTTTATCAGTGGAAACTGAAAATTTGTGAGAGCTGCACAGACTTGCCAAATTTTATCAGCCATAGGTAACAAATTTTGTAGAATTAGCGTAAGTATGGAATATTCTTTAATCCTACGTATAGCTCTCTCGACATGTATGCGAGCTCGTGCAATATTTTTCGTTTGAATTACCTGGTCTTCAGTGAACTGTGGCATAAATAAAAATGGTGGAATGTTTAAAGAAACACCAGGTGGTAAAATATCTGAGAGCAAAAACCCTTTATCAGCTAAAATTAAATCTCATGCTTCACAAACTTTCAAAATTCCACTGTGCTGCACAATTTTTTTATCCGACACTGAACCTGGATATAGATTTGTAACGTACATTACAACTCCATTCGGTGCAATGCCGATTAATCCCTTCACAGTATTTCTGTGCTTATAACCACTGTACGTTTCCTTCTGCTTTAGCATAGAACTGGGGATTTCACAGAAAACCTCTGTGCAATCAATTACCATCCTCGTGTTCGGAAACATAGAGAAGCAGCTTGGTAAACATGCTTCATTATCAATTCGTGATGATACAGATGTCATAAGTTTCCGAAATATTATTTCGTGCATTAAGTGTAGCCAAGTCATAAACACATTTGTCACAGTGGCTGTGCAACAGCCAAAACGTTGTGCTACGTCCTTGTGGGGAGTATTTAGTCGTAGCTTATATAATGTTAAAAATAATTGATTAACTGGCGTAATCTTATCCACCTGCCAATTCCTTTCTACATTGTTCAATAACTTAAATAGCACCATAAATAGATCCTTATTGGAAAGTCCCGTGTACAATGACACTAAATCGTCTCTATTACAAATATGTGCAAAAGAAAACCCAACTACATGTTTAGATTTCGCTGTTAATTGAAGTACTTGTTGTTGCAGAAAATAATTTTCATCATCTGTTAGTACAGTGCTTGTAGAAGCACTCATGTTTGTTTCACACACATTTTCCCTAAGAGCTGCAGCTTGTTCCGTATTACTGCAGGTGGCTTGGTGCGAAAGTGGTATAACCTTAGTTTTCCTAAAAATTATTTAAAAATTAAGAAACATCTTAAACGTGCACTTTCAAAGCACTTATTTACCTCGTTTTGGTTCTTTTTTGGGTGACGAAAACTGAAATCTTTTTTCTGCGTTGTGTTTGAACAATTTTGGTCCAATTTTACGCAGTCCATCAATAAAATGGCAACTACAAACTCTTGAATGATCACTGGGGTCTCTATCTGGTCTTCTAACATTTACATTGATTACAATTTCATATTAATTACATGGTATTGTAGGTACTACCATTGTTTATTCATTTATAAACAATGGTACTAAGACAGAATCACGAATTTCACACATAACTTATCTTACCGTATTAAATTTGTCCATCGCTTTCTTTCCCGCTAATTGCAGGTATCCCTTTCATTGTAGTGTTTACACTCAAGTGAAAAACCATGATTTTCTATGTTTTTAAAAACAATTCAATAAAGTTTCCAGACCGTACACGTGTATTTGTGGATAACAACGGTTACTAGGGACTTTGTTTGGAACCAACACGGTGCGCGCATGTCACTGTGACGTCACTATTAGGTATGTTAAGCTAAATAACACCCTCCAACAATTTGATTTAATCCAAAACAATTTAATCAAACTAAAGTAAAATTATGTAGGTATCCGTATATATTTTCTATATGCTATTCACATTACAAATTTTTTTCGGGTTATTTCTAGTCCTAAAATCTTGTGACATCCATTTTAATGATTTTTGTAATTTACACCGTAATAAATGTTTAATGATAAATAAATTGTGCTGATAACATCTCTCACCTTCATCTAACCACCCTGCAAACTTTTTATTTAGGCGAATTAGAATAAAATTTAATAAATGTTTTTGGAAACTTTGTGACAATTTATGGTTTTTAAATAAATAGAAAAATTATTTAAAATTAAATACACCACATAGTTGTAGTTTCCGTAGGTATTTTTAAATGCTCAATATTTTGACCTTTGGAATAGTCGCGTTGTAATAATAGTAACTGGTTTTTGTCGTTCAATATTGAATCGGCATCTAACAATCTTGTAATACACTTATCACAGTTGTATTTTTTTATGGTTTTATGCACAAGATAACCGGAAAAATACACAACCGCACAATATTCTACTGATGTATTGTTTTCGTGGATACTGACATTATTACTATCGTCGGAATTAAACGAATCTTTATCGCAGTGCTTTAACACAAATTCTTCATATTTATTTTCATTGTAGGTGTCGTTTTTCACTTGAGAATCATTTTCTGTATCTGTAACAAGTACATCATCATCGTCGTCAACGTCACTAATTTCACAGTTGGTGTTTTCAGGTGGACTTGGAAGTTTAACAAACATATTAAATTGCAGAGCTTGTCTAAAAACCTTTGCAGTAGGGTTTGCACAATAATCTCCTCTATTTCTGTATCGCTGAAAATAAATTCTCTAAAGGGTTCTGGTTTAATCTGCTTGTTAATAAAAATTTATAATTTTCATTTTTGAGGTCTGACCACAGTTGTAAAGTGGCGTGTATAGAGTGGACTAAACTTTTAAAACAATATATACCCTGTTTAACTTTATTATTTTTTCCATACGACCTCCAGGTTTTTATCCAACTCAAGCTTTCCGTTAGATAATTCTCATTTGTATTATTTTTGCATGATAACGTGCTACAATACGGATTCGAACTGTATAGGGTTCGACTATTTAAAATATAGAATATGTTATTCATTTTTGCCAAAAATTTGGCAGTACCAAGGGCACTGTCACTATTTAGCTGACCTGTGTGTGCGGCAGTAGTAATTAAAGCGCTTAGAGAATTGGAAAATATCTGTGTAGCAAACTTGACTTTCATCTTTTGAAAGCTGTTGCGATGTATGTGTACGTCACTAATTTGCACTGTAGCTCTCACAGTCGGAGAGGCTTTATCGATGCGGTAAGAGTTTTCGATATCTGTCCAAGTAGTTTTTCCATAACTGCAATAAATATCTTTTGTTAACAAATTGTTTCTAAGGTTTTTAATCAAGTGAGGAACATCATACATTCCGTATATTTTTCTGTTGTTAACAAAAAAGTATGCCGTTTTCTCTTCCATTCCTAAATTTTGGAAAGCAGCTTGATTGTTAGCTCCCTGGTCACAAGTAATAACTCGTACGTGTAGTCCTATCAAATGTAAATTCTCAATAACTTTTAAAATTAATTTAGATAAGTCATTATGTTTAATAGCTGATGAGGATAAAAAATAGCAAACTGGAATTTTCCATTTTGTAATCAAACCTCTTATCATAAAGACTAATGCTTGTGTTGCAATTTTTTCCGACCGTCCAAGGTGTCCCAAATCTTGAAAGCCTTCAATTAAATCTTGGTGAATGTTTATCTCTAAATTTTTTTTTTATGAACATTTCATCAAACAGGAGGACACACTGTTTTTCGTCATGTGAGATATTTTCAATTTTTGGTTTTAGTTTATTGAATAGTTCAGTATCAGTGCCAGTTGGAAGATGATAAATTTTTAGCCAGGACGCAATAGTAGTTTTCGATGGAAGCATAAATTTGAGTTTATTTCGCATAAATAAGTATAACGACGGCGTTTTATAGCATGATGAGCTTTATGAAGAAGTTGGGTTCTTACAAAAACCCGTGTACTTTTCGACTTGGTCGATAATGCATCTAATTTTTGATACGCCAAAAGTTGAGATATTTTTTGTTTTAAACGACAAATTGTTACGTTTTTAGACTTAATTTTATTTTTAAAAAATGTAATACGCTTTTCATAACGGTCGTAACTTAAAGAAGGTTGATGTCTTTTCCTTTTTTTGATTGGCGATGGTGCATCGAGCATACCCTACAATTAAAACAAATAACTTTAAATTTACGTAAGTTAAATATTGCTTCCAATTAAAAATATATTTTAAAGTCTTTAAATATGATGTTCTTATGTCTTCTAGAAATGTAACGTTACTTAGCCAATAAAATAACTACAAAAGTTTAAAAATGGTAAAAAAATTCTGGCACAACACTTTCTCGTATAAGGAAACTAACTGCTCACTTACCCTATAAAGCTCATTATATTACCGTTTTTGAGAAAATCAATTTTGAAAAAAAGGGCAACTTTAACCCCGTAATTAAGGGCAACATTTTATTTTTTTCAAATTTAATACACACGACATGTATTCATTTTCCCAGTCTCGATTTTAATTTTGTCGCTTTTAATGAAAAACGAAATTTGAATTGAAAATTTCAATGTAAATAAATCAAAACGACTTATAGTGATATACTGGTAACATGTTTATATACGTTTCGTTTAAAATATTTCCTATTCAAAACTAAAAAATGAAAATAAAGATCAACCAAGAAAGATTAAAACAGAAAACATATTTGGATAAAACATACATTTTTGTTTCGAGTTATAAGACGCCGGACTTGATTGGAAGGATTTATCGTTTTTATTAATTTTAAACGTAGTTCTAAATTTTCATATTAATAAACATTTCAGCTGGGATGAAATTCAGACCATTACTGTTAATTTACCTTCAATAAACGAGCATCTTCAGAATCATCAAAACTGCGTCCAGGCGAAAGGTCTTCAAATAATGTAGGCGGAATTGAATTAGCCGACAGATTTCCGTAAACTTTAAGATTTTTACTTCTGCTTACTGCCAATACTTCTGATGTTTCACACTCTTCTGTAATGCTGCTTTTATAGCTAATCGGTACTGCATTACGGTTGAGTATGTTTTTACTTCAATTAGCAAAGTCGTTTTCGAAAAAATGAAGGGAGCAAACTCTCTTTTCACGCACTTGTTCTAAAGTCATGTCGGTCCACTATAGCAGGTATGCGGTCTACCGCCACAGTGTGATCTACCCCATAACACTGCTACTATAGTATGCGGTCTACCGCTAAGTTGCGATCTATTACATATATAGTCGCGGCAAACTCTTTCCAATGTGAGGATAAACGTTAGCGCTTGACATTGTTGTCAAACGTATTAAATTCGACGTCAACATAATACTTAGGTTATATTGTTTACATTTATTTTGAAAATTAGTTTTTGATGGAAATACTCGTTCTCAACTAAGTAACAATACTTTTAACAGTTCTTACAAATGACACAACGATTTGTTATGAAAAGAACAGTTGTTTTTATAACAGAACAATGCAAGCCACACAAATCGAAAATCTCAAAATGTGGAAAACGTCAAAATTAGAAGTTATGTGTAAACAGAAGAGCTGATAACATTGTAATTTATTCGGCAGTTCTAACAACCCAACAACGTGTATTTCACTAACATAGATATATCATTTGTAATTATCAGGGTTATTATGGAAGTTGGTATGTTAAGTTTGTCTCTCTCTAACAATTTCACCCCCACAACGGAAAAGATTTTGCCGTGACTTTACCCAATGCTATTTACTGATAATGTTTAAAAAAAATTGTAGATAAAGAATTTATTTCCAAGTTCTAACGAATAATACACAATATCTTACATATAAATGAATTCACATTATCTGTATACTTGTCTAATATCATTCAAAAACGTAACAAACAAGTCGTCAGACTCTTTCCTTAATAACTTCCAGCAGTAGTGTTCCAAATGAGACTGCAAATGCTGACGTGGAACGCCCCTCATTTTTTCAAAATTCGCACCTTTGCGTCCAGCCAAGATCTTTCGACTCCTTGGGTATGAGCTCCTGTCACCGGGTCTACATAATTTTCCTGATGGTTAACGGTTTGGTGTCGGTAACCGAGTTGATCCAAATTTACGTGTGCTGGGCCACTCGGCGGAATGAATAACCGATCCCAACTGAGCTTCTCGCTGTATTTATTGGCACCAAGGTAGCTCTGTCCCGACGATCCACCACAAAATAACGACAATCGGGCCCTTTCTTCATTCCAAACACCCAAGGGCCGTCGATTTTTGCACCATGGTTCCTGTTGTGTTGGACTTCAGCCTCGCTGTCTTGAAATTCTGCAACCTCATCGCCATTTAATGTCCGACCACGATTGTATTTTCGGCGACCAGCAAACCTAGCTGCATCAATTTGGATGGGACTATTTACGGTACCCACCATCTGGCCTTTTCTGGAAATTACAACAGTGCAGACTTCTCGGCACATATAAAGTATTGGTGTTGTATATATATATATATATATATATATATATATATATATATATATATATATATATATATATATATATATATATGAGACACATGTGGACAGAAAAATTGTAACAATGCAAGCACATGTGTCTGTCATAGTATAAAATTAAAAAAAAAATGTTTTAATTAATTTTAAATGCAACTCCAGCTTCTGTTAATCATCAATTAACAATGACAGTTTAATGGTAAACAAACATAATAATGCAAATTTATCTATGAAGTATAACCAGCTAGTTTTTAAAGAATAACTTAGATAAGCCTTGATAAAGGAACAAAATAAAAAGCTTCCGAAATATTGGCAAATATCAAAGAGTTTTAAACGTATTAAGACCCTAGTTAGCCGCAAGCCTGATAACACTAAGCAATTAGTTAATAATAAAAATTTTTCCTTATATATATATATATATATATATATATATATATATATATATATATATATATATATACCCGTACACCCACCTACAATTCTCATGAGGTATAATGATTGAAAATCGTAATGACATCAATCCATCAAAGGATGCAGATAATACATATTCATTGAAATTTTGAAATAAATTGAGGTAAATGGATGTTAATTATACTAACACCAAAGTATTTTTTTTACTTTTTCTTTCCTCGCAATTTTTTTCGTTTTTATAGCACTAGACGGCATACTGCAGTAATAATGTGACGGTAGACCGCGTGGTATATGGTAGACCGCATGCTATAGCAGAAAAGTGACGGTAGACCGCATACTATAGTGGCATCAACAAACACCGTCATGTTATATAGAGCACGATTTCCACAATTATTTAACCACAAAGTACATCGCGACGAATCCTTGGGGAAACGAAAAAAACTTATATTAGAATTCTTATGTCGAGTTGATATACAAATAGGAAACTTTCACTATTAATAACTTTTCGACATACAAAGAACGACTACAACTAATTATACAAATTGCAATGCTAGGGAAAATTTTCAAGTAAGACTAACCCCCTCCCTTTCTTAATGAACATTTACATATACCTCCTACAGACCTTGAATATTTAATTACACCTATTGAAGTAGATTTTTAAGACGCATTGTTAGTTTTTAGATTATGGTTAGGACATTGAATACTCTTTAAATTCTCGAATTTTAATACATAGAAAGCTAAAATTTGAGAACAGGTTTTAAACATTTACTTACTTACAAAATGAGCTTTAACAATTGAATTTGAACTTATGATTATTTCCTACACTATTTCCTACAAATTATGCGGCGAAATCATTAAACACGATGCAAAGAATTTAAAAATTCCGAAATTTGGCAGCATCGTCTGTAGTCATTTAAAGAAATCTGCTTGCTTATGAGTTAATAATACCTTCCGGCCCACCTACTAGATGGCCAATGTCGTCTCGGGCTACTAAAACGATTACACTTGTTAACATTAGGGTTGAACTTCTTCTCTTATTTTTATTCAATGACATTATTATATTATAAGTATTATGTGTGTTGAGTTTCGCAGAAAGCAATTTGTGTTTGTAATTTAAGTATTGCTGCCTTTTGTAAGAGTGCATTGGCAGGCGCATCATATTGCAAGGAGTAGTACGCCATTCATGACAGTTCATTTCAAGCCGTGAGCAGCAACAGTGCTCTGGCTACGTATCGCTGTTTAGAATTTAAAAAAAAAGTTTGTAATTGTGCTTAATGTAATATTTTGTGTAAAGTTGTAAATAGAAACTTCGTAGACTTCTTCGTAAATCAATATTTTTACCTCCAGCATTCCCGTATATGAAGTGTAGGTCGACTTGCATGTGGCCACATTAATATAACAAACATGATCCTACGAACCGGATGGTAATTAATCAATGGAAATTAGTCCATTATACTGCTTAACTGTGTAATTAAGAAGAAAAACTGCAAGTTTCGTGAGATTACAAAGCACGTTTGAATAGCCATCTGTTCCTGTTTATGTACCTGGCCAGTGTTTACCGGAGCCAAATTCCTAGAAACGGTGCTTGTATACAAAATAAAAGAAATATTTCCAGCAACAGCTATTTCAAGGGCGAGTGGTAAGTCCTTTAACCTTTCCTTATTGCAAACAGATGTTTACAAAAGATAACGTTTCCTCTTGTTGTTTTGCATTATATGCATTATTTAAATAAAGAAGCGTGGTTTATTTAGTTTAAGTTGTTATTGTGCCAATTTATTCTAGGTAATTGTGGTTTAGTTGCATTGTTAACAGCCTGAATTTCATAATTTTAAATTTAATTTTGCTAAATTACGCATCAGTGGCGTTACACACAAAAAGATATAGGGTCCATACAATTAAAAATGGAGTCTTTAATTAAAAGCAGGGGTTATATTAAAGCAAGGCTAACGCGGTTTACTACCTACGTGAACGGCTTAGAATCTTTAAATACTAGTGTTGATGCGCCTTTAAGTTCTATAAAGCTCGTAGAGTTACAAAAAAGGTTAAATAATATTCTTCCATTATTGTCTGAATATTATGAAGTTGATATTCAAATTCAGCAACTAGATGCCGAAAATTGTGATCTCGAAAGGGAGTTCGAGAGCTGTTACTATGCAGCAACAAGTCAAGCTGAAGATTTATTGAAGAAGCATGCTTCTGTAGAAACACCACCTAGGCCTGCTTCTCCCAGTTCTAGTGTGAGGTCTAGTCCTCTGCATTCAAACTCTGCCTTTCGCTTGCCAGTAATTTCCGTTCCTAAGTTCTCCGGGTCGTCTACCGATGACTGGATGGAGTATTATGCAATATTCACTAGTTTAGTAGCTAGTAATGCTTCTTTGACTGATATCCAAAAATTGCATTATCTGAAAGCCAGTCTGCAAGGTGAAGCAGCGCATGTCATTAGTTCGCTAGAATTTACTGCTAGCAATTATTCTGTAGCTTGGGGTGCTTTATGCGACCGATATAATGATCCCAGGATGTTAATTCTTAATGATTTTAAGGCCATCGATGGCCTTGAGCCTGTTCAAAAGGAAAGCGCGGCTAAGCTGTGTAAGATAAATGATGTTTTGTTTAAGCATTTTACCGCATTGAAATCATTAGCTTCAGAGTCACAATTACTTGAAATTATTATTATATTCATGGTTTCTAAGAAATTAGATGTCAATACTTCACGTGAATGGGAGGTTTTGAGAAATTCTCGAGGTTCTGAGTTACCGTCACTTGGTGAATTCAAAGAATTCCTTAAAAATACTGCAAATTTATTAGAGACCTTGGAATCCAAACACAAGGTGAATCTGCCGAAACCATCGAAAGGGTTTTCAAAATCGTTCGTTACTAATACACAATCGTGTATTCATTGCAAGGGTGATCACACAATTAATCGCTGTGATGATTTCAAAAAACTTTCTGTTAGCCGTAGAGTTGAGACGGTTAAAAGTCTTAAGCTTTGCGCGAATTGCCTAGCTAAAGGTCACTTTGTTGCTCGGTGCAATTCCAAATTTACATGTTTCAAATGCAAGGGCAAACACAATACGTTAATTCATGAAGATAAACCTCTAGGGCAAACCAATCCTGTTGATCAACCAAGACCCGCAACAGTTGTGGCTGCGCCTGTTGAAAATGCAGATTCCATTTCTGCTTTCTGCTCCAACGACATGCCAGCATTCCTGCCTACTGCAATTGCAAACGTAATTGCTGATGATGGCAGCGCGCACACTGTTCGATTGCTATTAGATTCGGGTTCTCAATCCAACTTTGTTAGATCAGATCTATGCAACAAGTTAAACCTACCAGTTCGTGATGTAAACATTACAGTTTCTGGCTTAGGAAAGGCCAAATTTAGCATAAAATCCAAGTGTAATATGGATCTGCACGCTACGCACTCAAATTTCAAAATAAACATTGCATGCTTAGTATTAGACGAGATAACATGTAGCACTCCTAGCCATCGCATTGAGCGAGGCACACTAAAAATTCCAGAAGATGTGAAATTATCAGATCCTAATTTTGACCAACCAGGTCACAGACATATTAATTGGTTCACCTGTGTTTTGGAATCTGCTCTGCGTAGGTCAACTCCGATTGGGTGATAATCTACCGATACTACAAAAAACGCGATTTGGGTGGATCGTATCCGGGTGTGCACCTTCGATGTCTTCTAACCTTACCCAGTGCAATCTTAATTCGGTTAAAGATTGTAACGATTTGTTAACTCGGTTTTGGCAAATAGAACAATATCCAACCGAAAGGATATTGTCACCAGAAGAAAATGCTTGTGAAAATCACTTTATTCAAACAACCTAGCGAAACTCTGATGGTAGATTTGTCGTTTCAATTCCATTTAAGGCTTCAGCTCAGGTCTTAGGCGACTCTTTGCAAATCGCAAAAAATAAATTCTTCTCTTTGGAAAGGCGATTGCAGGCAAACCCAGACTTGGGTACCCTCTACAAGAATTTTATGCAAGAGTATAAGGACTTGGGTCATATGACGCCTGTTGATCCCGAGTCTTCAAAGATTTCGTACTACCTCCCTCATCATGGCGTATTGAAGGAAGAAAGCTTAACGACTAAGCTTCGTGCCGTTTTTAATGGGTCCCAGGAGACAACGAATGGTAATTCGTTAAATAGTATTCAGATGGTTGGCCCAACCATCCAACAAGACTTATTTTCAATCCTAATTCGATTTCGCAAGCATCGGGTTGCACTTGCAGCCGATGTTGAGAAAATGTATAGGCAAATCCTGATTGCACCCAGCCAAAGATGCTTTCAGCAAATCTTATGGCGTTTTTCTCCCGCTGAGCCGTTATTACATTACACTTTAAACACAGTGACGTACGGCACCGCTTCGGCGTCATCTTGGCCATTCGCTGTCTGCTGCAGCTAGGGAATGATTGTAAACATCCCTTTCCTGATGCTTCTAGGGCAATTAAAGAAGACTTCTACGTGGATGATCTTCTATCAGGAGCAGATGATGTTTCCTCCGCACGGAAACTTTGCAATGAATTAGTTTATGCACTTAGCCTTGGTTGTTTCAAGTTACGTAAATGGGTATCTAATAGCCCCGAAGCCTTGGCAGACCTACCCCGTTCTGATATTCATCCAGGCGTTCTTGAATTTGGAATTCATGAGCCTACTCGTACGTTGGGTTTATTCTGGAATTTCCAGTCAGACTCCTTTATGTTCACTACTAATAGTAATCCTGCTGCAAAGATTACTAAGCGCAGCATTCTTTCGGAAGTATCTAAAATTTTTGACCCCTTGGGTTTGGTGGGTCCCTGCGTATTAGCTGCCAAGATGATTCTCCAAAAGCTATGGCTGGAGCGTTTATCTTGGGACGATTCTGCTCCACAAGAGATACAAACACAATGGAAAACATACTGCTCAGAGTTGAATGGTTTAAGTGATTTAAGCGTAAAGCGCCATGTTCTAGCAGAAAGTCCTAGTAGTATTGAGTTTCATGGGTTTTGCGACGCTTCACTACATGGGTACGGAGCTTGCATTTTCATACGCTCAATTGACAGAGAAGGAAAGGCTACAGTTAATCTTCTTTGCTCCAAGTCTAGAGTTGCTCCCCTTAAGCCGTTGACTATCCCTCGACTGGAGCTCTGTGCAGCAGTGCTCTTAGCGAAACTGTCTGAGAAAGTAATCAAGGCATTGAATTTATCAATTTCTGAATATTTTTACTGGTCTGACTCAGCTATCGTGTTAGGATGGTTGAAAACAAATCCAAATACGCTGCAGACATTTGTGTGTAACAGGGTAGCTGACATTCAACAGCTTACCACTAATGGGATATGGCAGCATGTGCCAAGCAAAAGCAATCCTGCATATTTATTATCGAGAGGTGTTAGCCCCCAAACATTGAAAGATTCCAGTCTCTGGTGGAGCGGGCCTGCTTGGTTGCAAGAGCCAAGATCGTGTTGGCCTCAACCACACACCACTCTTGCAGTCTTACCAGAAGTAAAGTGTGCGCCGCAATGCACTGCTGTAAGTGTTGATGTTTCATTTCTCCTTGATCGCTATTCCAATTTAAACAAAATTATTCGAGTAGCTGCATACTGTATTCGATTTCGTAAGAACTGTTCAAGTTCCTTGGGATCTCGTCTAGTTGGCCCTCTTTATACTGATGAACTTCGAGACGCTCTAAATACTCTCGTTAGACTCTCTCAACAGGAGTCGTTCGCAAATGAGCTGAAAACGTTGCAAAGTGGTAATGCATTAAAGGCTATGGCCTTACTCTCTTTACACCCATTTTTGGATCCCAAAGGTATGCTTCGAGTTGGAGGGAGACTAAATAATTCTGAGTTTAATTATGATAAAAAATTTACCTTGTTGATTTCTGGCAAACATCCGCTTGCAAGGCTTTTGTGTAATCAAGAACATTCACGATTACTTCATGCTGGCCCCCAGCTTCTTTTGTCTCACTTAAGAGAAAGGTATTGGATTGTAGGCGCAAGGAATCTTGTTAAAAGGGTCGTACATGAGTGTGTGAAATGTTTTAGATTTTCGTCACATACAACAACTCCGATAATGGGAAATTTACCCGCCTCGCGCGTTACACCTGCACTTCCATTCCACACCACAGGCGTTGACTATGGCGGACCCTTTCTCATAAAGGACCGCAAGGGCCGTGGTTGCAGGACCATAAAATGCTATTTATGTGTCTTTGTGTGCTTTGTAACTAAATCGGTGCATTTGGAACTAGTTTCAGATTTAACTACAGAGGGATTTTTGATGGCCCTCAGAAGGTTTGTTTCACGTAGGGGTAAACCCGCGCGCATTTACTCCGATAATGGTACCAACTTTGTTGGAGCCAAGTCCGAACTAAGGGAGTTGGGTATGTTTCTTAAAAATCAAGCTGTTAACATTGCAAATTCTGCTTCGAACCACGGGCTAGATTGGCACTTCATTCCTGCCCACAGCCCTCACTTTGGTGGGCTCTGGGAGGCTGGAATTAAGTCGTCTAAGTTCCATTTAAAACGTGTTATTGGTACCACTTGACTGACATTTGAGGAAATGTATACCTTACTAATGCAAGTTGAAGCCACCCTTAACTCCAGACCTCTCACTCCTTGAACATCCGACCCTAACGACCTCGAACCACTGACGCCTGGTGATTTCCTCATTGGACGATCAATTATTTCTCTGCCAGATCCAGATGTGACTGAGCTGAAAGAATCGAGGCTCTCTGTTTTTCAAAAAATACAAAGTTTTCATCAGCGAATATGGAGGCGTTGGAGTCGAGAATATATATCTGAGTTACAGCAGCGTTCCAAATGGAGAGACTCAGGCTCCCAGTTAGCGATGGGATCCTTAGTCTTAATCAAAGAAGAAAGATAACCTGGCACCTTTACAGTGGAAGTTAGGACGAATCATACAGCTGTATCCTGGTAATGATGGCGTCAGCCGTGTCGCATCAGTTAAGACCGCTAACGGAGTGATAAAACGCTCGTTCACCAAGTTGTGCCCATTACCCATAAGTGAGGGTGATAAGTGACATATTATTTCAAACTGCAGTTTAGTTTAGTTATTAGAATTTAAGTAAATTCTTCAGTTTGTTACTGTTATTTGTTCTTATTTCCGTATTGCTTGTATCAAATTTTGATTGTGCTTGTACTAAAAAATAGAGGGAAAAATAGTTTGCTTTGAAAGGCGAACCTTTCAAGGGGGGTGGGATGTTGAGTTTCGCAGAAAGCAATTTGTGTTTGTAATTTAAGGTATTGCCGCCTTTTGTAAGAGTACATTGGCAGGCGCATCATATTGCAAGGAGTAGTACGCCATTCATGACATTTCATTTCAAGCCGCCAGCAGCAACAGTGCTCTGGCTACGTATCGCTGTTTAGAATTTAAAAAAAAAGTTTGTAATTGTGCTTAATGTAATATTTTGTGTAAAGTTGTAAATAGAAACTTCGTTGACTTCTTCGTAAATCAATATTTTTACCTCCAGCATTCCCGTATATGAAGTGTAGGCCGACTTGCATGTGGCCACATTAATATAACGAACAATGTGTGTTACCTAGTTTTTTTGCCTTAGAAGGACGCCATCTTTTGTGTTTTTCTTGAATGCTTATATTTCATGCTTCTGGTGGTGGTTTGACATATTTAAGCCTAATGGCTAATGGAAGGTGTTCCCAAAGAGTGTTAGTATCTTTTATATTTTATTAAACGCTTCTAACGCGTTATTAGTACTTAGTACACCTTCGTACCGGTTACACTTACCAGACAGCCACTTTCTTTCAAAATAATTCAAAAAAGCTTGCTCCACACTCCATTTTTTTTAAAAGATCAACGGCTTATTCGAATAACTCTGGAGATGAAGAAAGTTGAAGACTGTTAATATCGCTCAGAATTAGGGAACGGTTTTTTTTCTACATCACGCTCTACGCGTTTCTGAACATTTTTCTTCATATGCGCCCAACACATGATTATCAACTTATCAGTTCTGAAAATCGCTAAGAAGGCATTCTGAATACTTTTTGCAGCATCACATATCAACACATTAGGTTAAAATTTGTTATTAAATAATTTCTTTGGTGTGGAAACTAGTGTTCTAAAGAGAAACTCAAAATCTTCCTTTTTCTCATTAGTACAAACAGAAAGATCGAAAGGGTGAAAATATTTGTTCATAATTGTAGTACGTACTATTAGGACTGGAAAAGCTTATCACAGGAGTTTGTAGGTTACATCAGAGTGAATTTTAGATCAAAAACGAGTCTTTAGTTGCGACGAAACTGGATTTTATCGTGCACCATTGAGAGGCAGGTAATTGTCCGCAAGGGGTCTAAAAAAGTTTACAACAGGATTGAAAATGACGAAAAGGAGTACCTAACAGTTCAACTAACCATTAGAGCAGATGGAGAAATGCCATGTTCTTTAGTCTTTTTTCCATAAAAAAAAAAAATTCCTTCCAGTATTACTTCCAAAATGCCGCTTAATTGGGGTCTTGGACGGTCGGATTCTTGCTGGATGACAAGTCAAGGTTTCTATGAATTTATTGCAAATGTTTTCTGTAAGTGGCTTAAGGACAATGATGTTATCTTCCCGGTTGTAGTATTCTTAGATGGGACACAGTTCTCACGTAAGTCTTCCGCTAACAGAATTCTGCAAACAGAAGGTATTATTTTAACGTCTTTATTACCAAATTCTACCCATATATTACAGCCTCTTGATGTGGCTGGATTCAAGCACTGGAAAAATTCTGTATACAATTGGCGTTTAAAAAACGCGGCGAAAAACTAAAGAAAGAAGAATTTTCACCTTTGCACAAAACCTGCCTGGATAATTTTTGTAGTAAGCCTGTGATCAAAAAAGGCTTTAAAACTTGCGGTTTATGTCCTTTTGATGTTAATAAAAAGTTTTGCTTAAACATGGAAACGTACTGATTGAACCTTTACAAAATAACCATACAGTATGTACATGTGAAGATGACAAAAATTTTCTCAAACAGTTTGAAAAAAGAGTTGATCTAAACATTTTAAATGAATTACAGGGTTCTTCAGTAGCAGGTTTGTCAGGTGCTCTTAAACTTGGACGGCTTATATAATTTTTGAAAAAATATAAGAAACTGCCCAAAATTGCATACTAATGAACAAATTAATGAACACTACCAGAAGAAAATCATATAGATGTAGCAGATCAGAATGAAGATTATACAAAAGATAAAAACTTAGAAAGGAGTCCAAATATTTCAGTCGATGACAACGTTTGAGAACAATCTGACAAATATAGAAAGTTCCTTAACAGTAACTGATATTTATATCGATGATAGCATCTGGCTTGAAAACGATAATATTCTCAATCTAGATATTGAACCAGATGGTCAAACTGAAGTAGTTCCTGAAAGCTTTAATAGGAATGTTCTTGAGGAGATTACATCAAATTCAAACAAAGAAACTATTCCTCCAAATTTGCGAAATAAAAATGACACCCACAAAATTAACCTTGATACGATTCCAATGAAGAAAAATATATAATTATCAGCCAGTTTTTCAGATGTTACTACAAATGAAAATAAAGAAATTATTACTTTAGTTTTATTAGATGAAAGTGACAAAAATATAACTGATCTAACTACGACAAATGACATACTGCAACAAAACTTATCAACACTTTCTGAACATATAAGTACGAATAAAAACGACGAACCTGTTGCTCAAGAAAGAGACACCCATATTACTGAGGCCCATTATACTCCAACGAAGGAAAATGTCCAACAAAATTCCTTTATGTTTGTTTTTTCCGAAAGATAGTTTTACACATGAAAAAGAAAAATTAAAAAGGAACCTAAAAACAAAAATGACTCCAACTGTAGCAATTAGTGACGAATTTATAGAATACCAAAGACGTTTAGAGAACCAGAAAAAGACGAAAGCAGAGGAAAGCTAGAGAGACTTGAGCAAAGAATACAAAAACGAAAAGCTTTAGCCACCAAAGAACAAAACAAAAAGAAAATTGTGAAAGAGGATAATAGTATTTCACGTGTAGCTGAAAAAGATAAAGCTACTGGTCAAATCAAGATACCAGGCATTCAAGAGTCTGTAATAACTTCTGATTATGCTGTTGGTGACTTCGTAATAGTTCTGTACGAATGTGAATATTTCCCTGGTAAAATAATTGAAGAGACAGAAGAAGGTCATAAAATTTAAACAATGTGTCTGTGTGGATCCTATTGGAAATGGCCGGGGAAAGAAAACATTCTTGTTTACTGTGTTAGTGAAATTGTTTGTAAAGTGCCAGATCCAACACCAATGAATAATAGAGGATAGTAAAATGTACCGAAAGGTGTCGCGAAAAAAGGTCGCGCACAATTGGTCGCACGAAAAAATGTCGCGCTCATTTGGTTGCATATCAAGAGGTCGCCTTGTAGTGTTTCCTGAAGCTATACTTAAAGCCGCTTTACATGCTGCAATAAAACGTGCAAGTTGATGCAACACGCAAGAAATATTGCTCAAAATCATGCGCAGTTGAGACCCAGCTGTTACTTATTTGCAACTCTGTTGCACTTGCAAATTATCGGTTTTGCTCGATATTTTTGCAAGTGCAACTGCAATCCTGGGTAGAAATTTAGTAACTTTCAGTCTGACCAATATATTTATTTTATTGTTGACGTGTGTTGTTTTTTTGTCTGGTTACTAATTTAAGTGAAAATGAATAAAATTGCAAAATCGAATAGAGAAAAAGTAATTATGGCAGCAATATGCATAATAATTGCTTCAATTCTTCTGAAACGAGAACCTAGAAAGAGAAGCCAAAGAAGATGGTGGATCAGACCTTGGTTAAATCAGAGAAGAGGAAATATTCGTTTGACTGATGAATTAATGTTATCAGATCGGGAAAAGTATGTCAATTTTTTGAGGATGGATCAGGAAATATTTAATGTATTATTACGAAAGGTCCAGCATCGTATTTCAAAGCATTCCTTGTCTCGAGAAACCATTGCAGCTAAAGATAAATTAATCGTTAGCTTGCGTTATCTTGCTACTGGAGAAAGTTTTCGGAGTTTGATGTACAATTACAGAATCTCAGAGAGTACAATTTCATTATTCGTTCCTACAGTTTGTAAAGCTATATATCGTCGGCGAAACCCGAAAAGTGTGTAACTCCATTTCGCAAAATTTTTCAGGAGGGACGAAAAACGTTTTGTCAACATAATACTGTAAATATTTATGTTTTTCTGTTTTGTAAAAAACTAAGTAATATTTTAATTTGCATTACCCGATCTCCAATATTATTACTTGTGAACATTTTATATTTTTATGGATTTACACATATTTCTATTGATTATAAATTTATCAAATTTAGAGTTACACACTACTGTGTGGTTAACCACACCACTTGCAAATAAAAGCAGTATTTTTCTGCCAATAATGTTAATTTATTTCTTATATAAAATTATAAACTTATAGATTAAGTTCGCAACGCAAAAAAAAACAAAAGTCTTAATACCTATTTACTCATAAGGGATGTTATCATAAAACGAGTGGTAGTCTGGTTCAATGGTGGCTTTTAATTGCTGTAGATGTTGAAATTTTTCTTTCTTTATCTTCCTTTTGCTTGTATATAAATTCGGTAAATCAGGAAAATAACGTACAGCCTGACAAGTATTACGTCTTAAGTTGAGACTCTGCCATTCACCTGAGTGTCGTAACTTAAAGTCGATATCCCCGTTTGGACTATATCTCAACTGTTTCAGGTCTGTAACTACAGGATCTCCTGCTTTACGTCCAGGTCTAATTGACATGTAAAACTTAAGACTAGAAAAATCCTTAAAAAAATCAAATGTGAGATACTTCACATTATAGGAGCGTGGATTTTGTCTTGCGCTTCTGCAGTACTGGACATAGTCCGCGGGAACGTTAATTCGGCGATTCTGTAAACGACGTTCTATGGCGGAATGCATAGAGTCCGCCTCGATCTGGGTATGGCCTTTATACAAAAATGTTTGTACAATAGTTACGTTATTTTTGATGGCAATATTGACAAAAGCATTGGATAATACGTGATTCCGGTTTTGAGCCACACATCCATCACTCCAAAGTATTATTCTGGGCAAAGTATTATTTTCTAATTTTGCCAGAATTTCGGTCTCAACAAAATATGAGAGTATTGTAGAAAACTCATTTGCGCAAAGAGATCCTTCTATTTCGCTCAAAATGAAGCAATATCCGTCGTTTGTCTTTATGTCATAGAGTGTAAAATTATGAATCGCTAATTTCGTTTTATAGTACATAAGTGACACTTTCGATGTTGGGGCTAGAAGAACAGCCTGTAGATCCATTGTGAAAACCAGGTCTTCAGAAGTTTTGTCATGGCTTTTCTCATTTCTCGCTTCTTCTTTGAGACATAAATGATCTTAATATTGTTCCTCACTAATGTTCTTAGATTCGTAACCTACACATACCTCACACTGATCCTTTTTAGGCCTGTATAATGACAAATTCATTTCATTGAATATAGATGAAAATGTTGTAATACTGACGGCTTCAACATTTTTATCTACGCACCAGGAATCTTTGTAAAAACGAAAAGTTCTCGTTTGCTTTGCCATAAATGTTCCAGGTATAATTTGCTGGTAGAGGAACGGCATTAATGTGATTCCATTTTGACCAGGGAATTCAAAAATTCCCTTACATTACCTCCTACTAGTTTTCTTCTGTTATTGCTGTTGCTTTCTGTCGTTTCATTCTTTTCTTGCATTACGTTATTTATGCTTTCAGAGTCTTCTTTTTTCAACCAAAGCCAAATTACGTTTTGTGAGATTCCCAAAGTACTGATGAATATTTTCTTACATACTCTATATTTCAGGGTACGTCCACATTTTAAGTGGTATTGCAATGAATAATTTCTCCTACTGGTTTCGTTTGTGCCCCGGCGTCTGTTCACCGTTTTCAGGGTTACTAAACTAATAGCGTATTTCCGTTTTTCAGGCCACGACATGTTCCAAAATTTTCTAAATATCTCATTTCGCTGTTCTTCTATGATTTTAGTGCACTCTAAAACACAATTTGACTTTCCTAGTTTACAGGAACATGTATTTTTTAATATTATCTCTGGTCGTTTAACTGTATAGTTCCATTTATCACTAATTTTCTGCTTACCACGATAGCTCTGGCCAAACTCCCTTTTGCGTTTATTTTTAAAATAGGAGGGATCCTGTTTAACTTTGCCTAATCTCCGCTTTTTTTTTGCAGGTCCATTACCATTTTCTGTCAAGTTGTCATTTTCCCCATTAGAAACTAGATCATCCAATCCCCTTGCACTTTGCCCGTCCGTTTCATTCTCTTGTTCGCTTTCACTTTCTGCGCCAGGTAAATATTCCTCATCAGAATCTGTTTGACCGTTGTCAGAAGAATGGTCAAGTTCTGGGTTTGGGCTAATTGAGGCACACTCTTTTAACCCTAAAAATGCATTTTGCCTACATCTGATGTTTAGAAAAAATTTAGTTACATACCTATCAAAGAATCTTCGCTCGGGCCTGCAATATCCATTATTACATTATCTAAAAAAAATGTTTCGTTTCAAAAACATCATAGGTTTTCAGCAATAAAATTTTTTAAAGGGAAATATTATACGTATAGGTAAACTTATACCTTCCATTGCAAGACGATAATCAGAATTTTCCACTGCACAACAAAAGTAAAGAATTTTAGTGTATAAAACATACCTGATGATGTAGGAAATTCTTCTGGACTTTTTACATTAACTGGATCTTGACATAGATTAGCGAATTCATTTCCTCCTGAAAGAGGTAATTTTTTTCCATTAGGGTCGTATGACACGAATCATCTTTTAGCACTAATTTTATTACTATTTTCGTGTGCTTGTTGCGCGCGCAGAATCGGCCGCATTTCCTACTGAAAAAACTTTCCTACGAAATCTGCGCGTGTCACAAGCACACAAAAATAGTATTAAATTTAGTGCTGAAAACAGCCCCGTGCCATGCGGCCTTTATTTAAAAAAAATCATTACCTGGATCGACATAAATTTGTTGCAAAAAACAGTCTGGTCCTACAATGCACTCTTCAATGACAATGTCGTTATTTTCAAATTGAATCTCTAAAGATTCAGAGCTTACATTTTCAGCTAAAGCCATATATAGCCACCATTCTCTGACCCCGAGACATCAGAATAGTTTTAAGGATACAGATTTCCTAAAATAATTTACTATTTTAGTCAATTATTGGCAATTAACATGCAATTTTCTAGTGTCGGATTATTAGTAAATAATGCCAAATTTGTAGATACATATTTTTCGAGATCACACCTATCAAAAATATGTGCGTGAAAAATGTGTATGTCCAACTTCTGTTTTAAACATAAATTACGGTAGTTATTAGTATGAGTTCTTCATAAAATTTATTGTTTTATCATTTTTGGTAAACTTACCTTTGTTTTTAGCAAATTATACTTATTTAATTAACTATATTTCACACAAAGCAAACAGCAAGTAACTGGAGCAAACAATTAGGGTTAGGAAACAGAACGCCGGTATACGGATCTACACATTATTCTGTTTACAAATAACACCTCATGGAGATACACAGATTTCTATTTATGGTTTCTGAAGAGTTTGTAGAGCTTTAGATTTCGTTTTTTCTAACAGATGCGACTAAAACCCTATTTTCATAAAAAAAATGGAGTTACACACTTTTCGGGTTTCGCCGACGATATCAGGAGCTCGAAAGCGAATATTTAAAGGTACACACAGTTCATTTAATGTTTGACAAACATATAAACTAATCACAGTCATTGCAAAGACATTTCCAAACTAATAGCATAAACAGTTACAAGGTTTTACATGGTAACACATTTTAGATTCCGTCAACTGCTGCAGAATGGTTAGAAGTTGCAAGAGAATTTGAGATGCTTTGGAACACACCCAATGTTATTGGTGCACTTGATGGAAAGCATGTTGTTATTAAGGCTCCCGCAGGTCTAGGTTCAGCGTATTTCAATTACAAGAAACAACACAGTATAGTTTTATTAGCACTTGTAGATGCCAGATATAACTTCACTTACATCAATGTGGGGATGAATGGAAGGGTGTCTGATGGAGGTGGGTTTTTAGAAAGTGATATTTCAACTGCAATTGAGCGGAATACACTTAATATTCCTGGGAGAACTAAACCCGTCCCATATGTATTTGCTGCTGATGCTGCCTTTGCTCTTTCAAATCATATTTTGAAACCATACCCTTTAAGAAATATGACAAGGGAACAACGTATTTTCAACTACAGATTAAGTAGAGCTCGACGTGTAGTTGACAATACCTTTGGTATAGTGGCAAATCGGTTTCGTGTGTTACTGAATGTTATTCCATTACATCCAGCTAAAGCAAAAATTATTACTAAAGCATGCTGCGTTTTACATAATTTTTTAAATAAAGTAACAAATAATACTTTTGCAGCAAAACATACAGATCAAACAAATGAAAATTTTACATTTAGTTATGGTTTGAGGCCTACAAATTATGGTAAGCCTAGAAATGAGATTTTAAACATTCGAGAAGAATTTAGAGAATACTTTGGTGGTTGTGGTCAAGTACCTTGGCAAGACAACGTAATTTAAAGAAGACTTCTATATTTAATAGTTTATAACAGAACCGTAACAACATATAGTTATAGTAATAATGAAATGTAACATATTAGTCTTTAATGCCCTTTCTTTCCTTTTAGCACATTATATATATATATATATATATATATATATATATATATATATATATATATATATATATATATATATATATGCTCCTGTTCTGCTACAGTTTGTGCTGTCATATTTTCCAAAGCAGCAGCTGCAGTTGACAGAAGACATGATATTTTGTCTTCTCTTCCAGACGTTCTTTTCCTTTTCTTCAACACACTGTCACATCTGGAGGTAGTTTGGGACCTTGTAGGTACTCGACTTGCTTCTGTACTTACAGAAGATAAATCTACACCCAAGTCGCTGATATTATCGATGTCGACATCATATATCACTTGCCCACCTATGCATACAAAAATATACATATTAACGCTGTCACATTAAATTGTAAATTAGAATAAGTTATAAAAGCCAGTTTGACATTTTCCATTTTAAAACCTTAAAGATTGTCAGTTACAACTGATATAAGAAACGGTAAAATTCATGCCATGTTTTTGTACTACTTACGTGTACCTCAATATTCTCATCCTCACATAATGTATCTGTAGGCGACGCATGATCAATTGATAAATTGGATTCTTCCTGTGCTATTATATTAGAACTTTGCTGAAGGAAACACAATTGTTCGAAACACCATAGTTTTGGTTTATACACACTGCAACTGGATGTTCCAGAAACCTGGTTTTTTTTAATTTTTCGTAACTCCATTAAAAATTGAGCACGAATTCCATGCAATTTTTTTTTTATTTCTTGCAAAGTTACATGTGCCAATTTCTGTCGGTTGAATTCATTCATAATATCAGTCAATGCTTGTAACCTGATGGTACGGTTATGATATTCTGGAGAAGTCGGACTATATAGGCATGGGAAGCCTTCATGCAACTGTATTAATAGCGTTGTGGCTTCTCGACACCAATTGAATCCATTACTACAATAACATCTTGATTAACTGTCTACACTTTCGTATTATATCATTGAACATGTTTATTAATATTTCATAGCCACTTACCTCTTGTTGGAAGACATCATAACTAACGAATAAACAATACCACACGGAAATTCAATCAATACAAAAAGAGGGGTTAAATCGTTAACGTAGTTAAGTTTTTTTTTTTTTAAACACTAGGTTGGTACTAAACAATTAACTGAAACACTATTGCTGCATGTAAAACGGAATTGTATTGCATGTGCAAGGTCTTGCATAGTCTTGCTGCAACAGTATTGCATGTGGTATTGCAGCATGTAAAGCGGCCTTTACGGGTCTATTTATATTATTTTAGTAGATTGGTTATTTTTCAGCAATGCAAAATGAAAAATTAAATTAATATTTGAGCATACTATTTAATTTATTGTTATTAATGGAAAAAAAAGTATGTATAAATCCACAGTATCACTGCCTTCGTATTCACTGCTGTATCACCATTAATCATTATGATTAGACTTATTTCCTTATTTTGACTATTGTATTTTTGTGAATATTCTAAATAAAATATCAATATCAATTTCTTGGGAAGCACGTTAATAACATCTTTATCAATAGCTAATTTTTATATGATTAGTAATTAATTCACGGTATAAGTCCAGGGAATGAATTGCAACAATTTATTTATACGTAAAGTAAAATTTACAATTTTTTGATGATTGTCTTAATTGCTTGGTAATATGATTGTAATGACCGATATTATGTAATTATGTAAATCCAGTAATATTACTAATACTTAATGAACCCATTACTTAATTTGTTTTTTTTATTTACCTGAGATTATAATAAGGGTTTGGTTAAACATTCCAATTTATTATTCGTGAAGTTGTCGTTTTGTCAACATGGCCTTAACTTATGTTAAAAGTCAGAAAGGTGTCGATATGTTAGTATACAAAGGATTTATTCACCGAAAGGAAAAAGTGATTGGTGGAAAGACAATTTGGAAATGTACCCAATACAATAAGTTTAAATGTGCCGGCAGAGTTCACACAGTGAGAGATGACGCAGTTAAAAGTACAAGTCATAATCATATTGCAGATGTTTCCAAATTAGAAGTAAAGAAAGCTTGTAACAGAATTAAAGAAATGGCTCAACAAGTTGAAATAACAACACAAAACATATTAGCTACTGTTTCACTAGAAGTTTCTTTGAGTGCAACTGGGCAGTTACCTTCAATTGCATCACTAAAGCGAACTATTCAACACACACACCAAAAAAAAAGAAGCTGTTCCGTTAAATCCTAGAAATTTGACAGAGCTTATTATTCCGGAAGAATACACCACAAACAGTAATGGTGAGCCTTTTCTTTTATTCGATAGTGGTGCAAACGAAGAAAGTATTTTAATATTTTCCACCTAAAGAATTTAACTTTTATGGAGAACTGTAATCATTGGTATGTCGATGGAACATTTACGTCCGTCCCTCTATTACTTAGTCAGTTGTATAGAATCTATGGCGTACAGTACAACAATGTTGTACCGACAGTTTATGCCTTACTTCCCAATAAGACCGAGGAAACCTACACTCGACTCTTTCGAGAATTAAAAATTTTAAGACCAGGTTTATGACCTTCAACAATAATGGTAGATTTTGAAAGAGCAGCAATTAATTCATTACAAGAACAGTTTCCTGAAGTCAGAATCCGTGGCTGCTTCTTTCATTTTACCCAATGTTTGTGGAGAAACACGCAAGGTGCGGGATTACAACAAGTTTATACAGAAGATGCGAATTTTGCTCTACAATTAAGACAACTGGCAGTCCTTGCGTTTGAACCTACAGAAAATGTTGTTGCAACGTTCGAAGAGATTAGACAGCGAATTTTTTATAGAAAATGAAAATGTGTTATTATCTTTTTTAACTGCTTTGATGATATGGTGTAACAACCCATTTTGAGTTGGATTAAAATATACCGTAATTTATATTCTTCGTTCATTTAGTTGTAAATATAAGAAACAATTTTAAATTATTATTGAATTATAGGTATGTGGTAGGCAACTTAATTTGTATTTTGGTGTAACTTAAGTGCACATCTTCTTAACAGTTCATACTCCCACTTCTTTAAATTATTTTTTTTCTGCTCATATTTCCGCGCAACGCGTCATCATCCAACTTCCTAAGCGTCCATTTTTTCATTTCTGGTGGTACGATGTCTGAATCCATTTCTGGGTTTCCACGTTTGCTCTTTGCAGGCACTTTGATTGACACTTTTATTTTATTTTTTTGCACATTTAATTCTACTTTTACGTATGCTTTCATTTTATGATTGCAATTTTGCATTCAATGCCGATCTAAATTTTGATCACAATTTTTTATTGGAACTTTCGAGATAATGCAATAAATATTGGATTGGATTCAAAATTTCTTGAAGAAAAATTTAGAAGAAGTAAATTTCCATTTTGGTGGTTTACAACGTAAAGCATTGTTATTTCGAGATATGGCGCAATATTGGTGCAAAGATGACATCACCTTTGGTTGACATTTCCGTAATAGTTTAGATACCAGACGTTATTAAAAAGTTTATGTACAAGAAGTTTCGAACAGGTATTTATAACCATTATTTAGTAATTTAAGGCTATAACTAGTTTTAAGATATATTTTATATAATTCTAATTTTAAATGTTAATAAACATAGTTTGTATATTTTTTTATTTTTACATTTTGGTAAATTTTTATTGTAAACCTCGGTTTAGTTATTCCAATCATAATTAAAAAATAACTTGGCGTCCGAGATCATTTTATTAGTGTTACATGACAGTTTTTCTATATTGATGTTAAGTGGAAATAACACAGCATAAATTTGTGGTAATTAAGCAAATCAAAAGAATGAACCGCCCTACTTTAATCAAGCGACTGAGACAAAGGCATTATTTTTGGTGAATGGGGTAAGTGGGACGGGCCGTTTGGATAGAAGACACCATAGGAGACAACGGCAGTTTTCAAGATCTCTTTGAAATTGCTTTGAATCAATAGAGGAAGATATACCACGCACAAATAATTCTATCGAAGGATGGCACAATAGTTTTTCCTCGATATTAAATGCAGCACATCCAAATGTTTGGAAATTTATAAATGCGTTAAAGAAAGAGGAAAGTTTAAATTATTTGAAAGTGTATATAGCTGAAAACGTACAGCCACGTAAAAAAAATTATAAAGATACTGCGAAGCGAATAAAAACTATATGTGAGCAATCGGCCAACTTTGGAGTATTTAAGGGGCATTGCTTATAATTTCCAACTACAGAAATAAAAAGTAAAAAAGAAAAAAAATAAATAAGAAAAAAGGAAAATCAAAAAATGACAAGGGCTCTGTGCAAGCCGACTTTATTTCTATTATAATACATCAGAGATATACAAAGCTAAAAAAAAAAAACACGCCAGTTTCTATCTGCCAGTCCTAAGCCTGGATAAAGTGTAAAGGGAAGTTAAATGCAATTTGGAACAGAACTAGTGGTGTGGGAAAGTACATGTTAGCAGCTCAGCGTTATGCTCTTACGTACAAACAAATATATTTTTCTAAGTGCTTGTTTAACACGCCCTCAGTTGCTGAAATGTGGCGATATTTTTTCGCGCGATCAATTGCCCGCGATTTTTTTTCGTCGGCGCCCTTTGTTCGCCGGGGACCTTTTGATATGCGACCAAATGTGCGCGACATTTTTTCGTGCGACCAATTGTGCGCGACCTTTCTTCGTACATCCGTTATTCTGAACCATTTCTTATTATTTCACTTTAATATTAGTTCCTCTTTAAGGGGTCGGATTTCCGTGCATTTACGTTACCATTTTATGGTTTTCCTCGGCGTACTATAATTAGATGTCATTTGGTCCGCTCTATCCACCCCTGACATATTAGCGTTATAGTCTACTACCACAAATGGTTTAAGTTTGTCGGTCTTTTTTTAGTCTGGACCGTAACCATTTCAGCGTTATGTTTGTTCGATATCATCCCCCTTATCGTGCCATTTTAGGATTAATATATGCCTTTCTCTTTCAAACCGTTTCACCTATCTTGAGCTTTGTAGAAACAACTGCTATCGGATTTTCTATTTTTCGTAAGGGTAGCACACATATACGTTTTATTCTCAAGAAGATACTTCGCTAGGTTATAATTGCAATAAAAATTGTCCAAATATATCGTATGACCCTTGTTGAAAGTTTTTTTAGCAAGTTTGCATACTACCTCAAATGCATGACCATGCTCATTGGTAACGGTACCTTGTTCACAGTACACCAAAAAATCTAGTACAAATCCATCGGGGGTGCATATCCCATACTTATGCCACTTGTTGGGAATATATTATCGGAAGATTAGTCGCCCCTTGATTTATTTTTATTTTTATTGATTTTATAAAGTCTCTGTGTTGTCTCGCCTTCTGCCGAGTAGAAACAAACATTTGGTAGAATTGTTTCGAAGCGACTCATGGCGTTACCAAATATTGAATGTTCATATAAAGAGTCTTTGCTCCAATAATGTCGTAAACATGGGATATGGACGTTTCCAATCAGTAGACAAAGGCCAATAAACTTTTTGAATTCCTCAACATTTTTGTCTTTCCACTTCCGCATATTACTTTTTCTTCCGATGGAGGGGTTGTTCAAACGCTCCTTGATTTGTTCACTCCACGATCTTTTCAAATAACACATCGTCAAAAAACCAACGAAATGCGTAAATTCTGTAGCAGGTTGCATAAACTCTATTTTAATTCCTTCTTCTCCTGTAAACGCAATTTTATCCATCGAATTTTGAGAGTCCGTTCACTTATCACTTTCATCTTTATTTTTGTCTTCATCACTGGTCGTCATTAAAATCGTCATCTGATGTGTTTTCGTTCAAGTTGTAATGTTTGCTACAATAAATTACTGGTTTGCTTTTGTTTGAGCTAGGAGACTACTCAAACGCGTGATTCAGACCACCTTACTCTTTTGTGGACAATTGTTATTACAACTCAAACTATTAATATGCATTTATTCAGGACTATAATTACAAAAAATAAAAAAAGAACTCTATATGACAATAATAATAAACTAAAAATGTATCCTGGTATAAAATAAGGAATAATAAATTATGAAATAAAATAAGTATTCTTGGTAACTCGTTCGTGAGGTACGCCACTGGCACTTTTCACGTGCGCTGGTTTCGCCCTATCTGGAAGAAAATATCGGTCAGTGCGAATTTTATATTCTTATCAGTGAAAATTAATGAATGATTAATTACTTGTACGGTGATGTGTTTTTGTGTAATGGGGTTGTATTATAACGGAATGTGGTTGTATGGGGAAGTGTTACAGGTGTTTTACCAAACTATAATTTCTGAGATTGGGGAGGTGGAGTATAATCAAATACTTGGGGATATATAGTGGTACTTTGGCTCATTAATAGGTGGATTCGGGAAAGTATGAGTATAAATCTATGTGCTCGGGGCCTTCACCTCCAAACACTGTACGGGAAGTTACTTAAAGGTTAATAATTACTTTGGGAAGTGACTATACGCACGGGGCTTCCGCCACCAGGCATACAGCGACGTCGATCTTTATAATTTGAACCGTTATGTCGGTGCCTTCACCTCCAAACGTGGACGATTCAACCTATGAATTATTTAATTTTCTTTTCACTCTTGTGGTAGGGTGTGGTTATTAATTTAGGTAAGTCGTACCCCTTGCTGGAAAATACGTGGTTAATCTCTTCCGGCAATTCCAATAAAGTGTACTTATAGCAACTTTACACCCACAACTCGGGGCGTTGGCCTCCAAGCTGTTTTGGTTTAGAGGTGCCTCCGAAGAGGGTTTTTGGGATAGATATGCAGGTATTAATCAAAAGGGTAAATGTTGATGAATTGGGGTTGAACAAGGGAGAAGGTATCGGGGTGGAAAATAGGTAAATCAGTCAAACTAGCAGGTTGGATCAAAGAATGTAAAGGTTTATGTATACCAGGTTAAGTGTAAGTGTGAGGGTGTTAAGTATGATTCTAATATGTCTGGAACGGTTGTAGTGATAAGTAAGAGAGCAGTGTTAATTAATCGGGTAACAGGTATCTGGTCTGAATATGTGTAAATGTGTCTGGTTGTGTACAAAGTGTATGTGAGTGTCAGGTTTGTTAATAAGTAAGTGCAATGCATTTGGTAGAATTAGACATTGTATGTTGAGGATCGGGTATATACAGGGGAAAGGCTGGAGGGGAACAGCTGATATCATTTTTAAATAGTAATAGAGCAGTTGTGGAAGTAATTAGGAAATAAGTTTTGATAGGAAATATTTCTAGGAAAGGAATATTCGAAAGGATTCATCTTGATCATTACAAAGTTACTTTCATTAGGGTCGTAAGAGCTTTCACTATCCACATCTGCATCACTGTTCATCTCTGTTGCGAGCTCCAAAGCAGCTTTTTCAGCTTTTTGTGGTAATTAATCGGTATTTAGATGTCGCCTATACGCCACAATCACAAATGGATCACTTTCATAACTGTAAATACACTACGTTTCAAATGAAATGCATCACTTAGAAATAATAATGCTATGATTTTGAAATTTTGGCAAAATAATGTTTCAGTATCATATAGAAAACGATGGAAGTTCCAATGAAAAAGAACAAGTCATTATGTACTTTGCACCACTGTTAACATCAATTATCAACAATTTTTATTTATACATTTTAAGAAATCTAGTCGTTTAGTGTCAATTTTTTGTTGTTTAACGGACACATTTATTCTGAAAAAATGCCACCAGTAAGACAACGACGAAACTTTGCCCAAGTTTCAGATTTTGACAGGGGTAGAATTATCGGCATAAAAGAAGCAGGTTTGTCATTTCGAGAAATCGGCAGAAGACTTAATCGAGACCACACCACCGTGGCCCGCATTTGGTCTTATTGGTCTTATTGAAGAATGCATGCAACGACCTAGTCACAGTGGAAGACCACCACGCAGCAACAATGATCGTGAAGAACGACTTCATAGGCGGATGGTCTGTTGCGGTGAACTGGACAGGAGCTATTGGTCGTCACCTATCAATGTCAACAATCTACAGGAGGATTAAGTCTTTTGGTTTACATTCGTATCGTCCGTACCGACGACCCACAGGCTTAACACCTGGAGTCATTGTTTGGGACGCCATACATGTTGGTGGAAGATCTCCTCCTGTGTTCATTCTAGGCACATTAAGTGCTCAGCGTTACATTGATAATGTTTTGGAGCCAGTGGTAGTACCGTTAATGCAGACGTTGCCAAATGGTATTTTGCAACAAAATAATGCTACACCACATACTGCACATGTTACAAGAAGGATTCTGGATCAAGTACAGCTACCAGTATTGCCGTGGCCTGCGCGATCCCCAGATCTTTCGCCTATTTAACATGTATGGGATATGATGGGTCGAAGATTACGGCAACTACCAAGGCCCCCAAATAATTTGGATGAATTACGACACCATCTCCAAGTAGCCTGGGATGAAATGCCTCAGAAAGATATGACCATCTCATAGAAAGCACGCCTCGGAGAGTGAACGCCTGCATTGCTGTGCGTGGCGAAGCTACACACTATTAACATTTTCTTGTTAACTGTTAATATTTTGCCTTCAAAATTTCATCATCTTAAACATGTTAATAAAGCGTTATTTTACCATACTTTCAAGATCATAGAATTACCTTTTATGCAGAAATACTATGGCATGAGTGCGATGCCAATACTAATAAAAGCAAGAATAGACCCTGCATTCCGTATTATTGTATAAGGAATAGGCAAAATATGAGTTTTCTAATTTTTGCTTACTAGGGGTCTTCGCAAATAATTAACTTTACATAAATATTATGGAAGAAAAAGTCGTATAAGTCACAAAATGTACTTTACGTCTATGGTTTGTTTACTTACCGATGCATGTAAGGTTACAACTTAAATAGTCAATTTTTCTACATACGACGACTGTCTCATCATTATGAAACTTAAGTTATACTTATTATCACTATAAATAACAAATAATAACGTTGCACTTATCAAAACCTTCGAAAATACACTGCAATAATAATGAGTAAAGCGAGATGTAAACTATGGTAGCAGAGATTATGTTGGGACGTATACAAACGTAAACAAATAGGTCTATTCTTGGTTAATCGTTACTCAATAAAACATAACATATCTATAACGGTGTGCGGAAAATTCTTCGACAGCAATTCTTCGCAAGACATGCAAATTCTTCAACCTGAAAATACTTCGAATAAATAATGTATAGAGTCATTGAAGTCTTTAAAGTATGCAAATACTCGGGATAATTTACTTTTAATAATTCTAAATATAAATAATATGTTTTAACACGTTCAGCGCCGTGTGTTGCACATATGTAACACACTATACAATCTACCTGGGCCGCGTGTTGCAAATGTGCCACACGTCATAAGTTTTGTTCTGAGGCTGCTGTTGCTCTGGTGCAACGCTCGATCCATGTATTTCTTATGAGAGCGCATTTCTAGTGGCCCCTAAAAAAAAACTTCTGGCGTGGGCCCGACATTTTTTTTTCTCAGGACTCCCTTACCCCAATTAAAACTTTTATTTACATGGTATATGCTTTATTAATAAAAAAGGACAAAAAAACAAAGAAAAATTTTGTGGATACAAGTGAAATATGCTGTAAACTTAACATAGAATAGAAACTTTAGTTGCCGACAGTTACCCAATTTAGATTTTGGTACATTGATGCACCTCAAAAAAGCAATCGTTACAATAATATTTTGCACATGCAAGGCACTTGTAAAAGACGTGCATTACTTGTAGCTTCTTTCTTTGCTCTATGTTTGGTTGAGGCGTAATAGAAATTTGCTTAGGTTTTATCAGTTCCAAAGCAAGTGCTTCTTTGAATTGCACTATGGATATTTTAGACTATGTTACCTTTTTATAAACGACATATGCGTTTACTAAAGCAGTTGCCGTCAGAAATTCTATGGCTAGTTTTCGGTACCATTTTATCCCTCTACGTACTGATGGTGCATACGCTTTCAGTTGATCAGATAGGTCAATATAAGCTTTGTGTTTGTTGTATTCTACAACAATAATTGGTTTTACTTTTTCTCCTCTACGTGTGACGATGTTCATCATTTCATCGTCGTGTTTAGTACTCAATGCTAAAACGTCTTGTTTATTTTTCCATTTTAGCATTGTAATGCCTGAATTGTTCTGCTCAGCCACTCTCTGACCACGTATCAATTTTTTAGTGATAACATTTTTAGAGTTATTTTTTCGATTGGATCGAAGCGTACCTACTAAATGTGTTTTTGCTTTTAGTAATTGACTTGCTTGATCTACGCTTGTATAATAGTTATCTGTGTATAATGTCCGTCCTTTTCTTAGTAAATTTTTCAAAAGTTTCAGACAAACAGACGTGGATGCAGCCATTCCTTTATCTCTGCCTGCGTACACTATCAGATTGAATGTATAGCCACCTTCCAAACATAATTTATATAATTTGATTCCAAACTTGTGTCTTTTATTTTTGATGTATTGTAAAAACTTTAGCCTACCACGGAATGGAACTAGTGTTTCATCTATACACACATGCTCACCTGGTACCATAAGTTTCTCTGTAAGCGCGTTGATTTTATACAGTCGGTCCTGAGGATTTGGTTCTTCATTGTTTGAAAAATGAAACATTTTTAACAAAATTTCATATCTATTCCGGGACATATTATTTTTCATTTGGTTGGCATATAAAGCGTTTTTCGACCAATAGTCTCGAAGTTGCGGAAATTTGGCAAGACCCATACAAATATTCATTCCTAAAAAAATGTTTGGGAAACAATCCAGTTCATTCTAAGTGTGCCTACAAATTACATACAGCACATTTCAACCACCACTCCTTGTCCAATATCTCCACAAACTACACATAATTTATCATTCTTTTTGCTCTCACTGTCCTTGCCTTTTTGTTTTTTAAGGGTTTCAAAATCTATCCTCCATCTTCTTCACACAAATTTCTTTTTTGTTTGACTTCCCTTGTCAATTTTTAGTGTTACGTAAACGTGGAAGTGGCAAAATTTCGCTTACGCTAACATGTTTCTTTTCCATCATCAATGATTTATCTTCATTATCTGTGTCCTCGATATCAGTGAATGATACCAAAGGCTCACAACTCGATTCCTCGTCTTCGTCTGGTTCTTTACGTTCAAGTTGAAGTTTAGTTATTTTTTTATAGCCTGATGGTCCAGCGATCGGAGCTATTGCGTTTTCCTTCGTTTAACGTTTTTTCGATTTCACGCGTAATTTCTGTACGTTTTGATGGTCCTGCAACTTGAGCGGTGGTTTCCTCGACTGCACCGTTATCCTTATCAACTACAGGAACTGCTGCTTCTTCAGTTGGTGCAAACTCTTCTTCAGCTATAACTTCTGGTCGTAAAGGAATTAATTCCAGTTTTCTGAAATCCGCTTGCAGCTTTTTCCATTTTTGCCAGTCGATAATACGCTTTCTTAAACAACGCAGCAATGTATGACTGAGTGATAGCTTCGTAATGTCTTGTCCTCATAAAATTATCACATTCTTGGTTATATGCGGTTTTCAAGGGCCCGAAAAACGAAATATCCAATGGCTGTAATCTGTGCGATGTATGCGGGGGATTGTAACGACTGAAATTCCGTTTTCTCTACAAAATTTTTAAGCTGTGACTGGAATGGTTATCCATAATCAGAAAAACTCTTTGATCTTTGGAACATTTAACATGATGAACGTAGTTGTGTAGCCAGTCTAGATCGCTCTTTTTCCAAGTCGATCGTTGATCAAATGATTTTTTTTGAAAAGACTTTCTTTTCTGTGACTGCCTTTTTTCTAAAAAAATACCAATATTTGAAAATACAAAATTAGTAATAAAGAAAGTGATTATTTTTATTACCTTTTTTTCTTTTTGTAGCCGTTTCTGATTCGGAGGAACTTGTATCATTTTCACTTTCTTCCTGCTAACTATCAGACAAATATACATCATCATATGGTTCTTCAAATTCATCGTCATCCGAAAGATCTTCCTCATATAATTTCCACAATCGTTTTTGTTCACTTTTATAAGACATTTTGCACAAATAGAAAGGATAAAATACCACACAACACAACTTCTCTTGTGCTGGCACAAGATTGAAATCATATGATTCAATAAAGCCTGCATCGACTTGTCGCAACTTGCAGGAATACTATTGCAAATAATCAAAAACGAGTTCACCGCGTCGTGTGTTGCAGATGTGCAACACATACGAAATGGGCCCAAAATCAAAAAAGCGCTCATATTATTATTTTTAACCTGGTCACATTACTTACAAATGATTTGAGAAATAAATTTATGGAAAAAAAAGTTATAGCCAAACCCGAGGTGTTAATTTTCAAAAGTGCTCTGGCGTTTAACGTGTTAAGAGCCCATTAGCGTTACCCAGAAGACACCACGTGGAGGTTGGCTCAGAATAGTCTTCCATTTTTTTTGTTATGATATTCTTTAACCCTTTCAGTCCCAATTTTTTTTTTATGTTTCAATTGACTCGGTTCATTGTGTACCATTTGGTACTAATAATAAAGAACGCAGAAAGATGACTTGAATTTTAATTTTGTTGTATGGGGGCTTTTGGGGGGCACGGGAATATATGCCCCACTGGGTACTAAATTTGGTAATATATGTCCCATTGGTACACCAATGAATGAGAGAAATGTAAAGAAACAAAATATACAAAAAAATTTATTATTCAAAACATAGGTGTGAAAACAGTATTTTTAAAAAATAGTACTTCTCAAAAAGTAGTATTGCATAACTTATGTGTGATAAGACGTAAAAGATTTTTTGCAAAGCGGAATATTGCAGGCAGTACAAATAGATTTCGTCCTGGTTTGCATTTTTTGTTTAGTGCAGCGGAGACACCGCCTCCTATTTGGCCTCTCGATTGGCAGATGGTCTCCTATATTCAGGAGCCTAGAAGTTGCTGATGACCTGCCATATGGTCTTGGCGTACAACTCGCGCATGTGTTCGGCCGTAACTTATCAAAGATTCAGCTAATGGAACCAGAAAATCTAGAAAATATTTTTTTTATTTCTTCCCAGGAGCTCCGTAAATAAGGTCCATGAGTTGACCGCAGCTGTCATTAGTAGTCGATAGAAAATTTTTTTTAATCTCGGGATTAGCTCCGATAAAGTTACTTCCATTGTCGGAATATATATTTGTGCAAATTCCACGTCGCGCTATAAATCTTTTGAAAGTTGCCATGAATGCAGCGGTTGATAACTCCGTAACTAGTTCTAGGTGAACAGCACGAGTAGCGAAACAAACAAATGTAGCATTATACACTTTATGAGCTACTTTTCCACGTCGTCGAAAATCTGTAGCATAAAACGGACCACAGTAGTCTACCCCACAATTTTCAAAAACTCTAGAGGGTGTAACCCGATGCGACGGTAAATTTTCCATTAGATACTTAATGTGTGTTGGAGCTGTTTTTTTACACTTAATGCAACTAAAGATGAGTTTTCTTACTAGACCTTTCAGCGCCAACGACCAAAATTTTGTCCCGATGGAAGCAATAGTGGATTGCACGCCAGCGTGTAGCAACCGAATGTGTTCACGTTGAACCAAAAGGGCTGTAAAATTGCTATCGTGTGGAAGTAAAATGGGATGTTTTTGATTGTACGATAAATTTGCATTGCGCAGTCTACCTCCGACACGAAGTATGTTTTGATCGTCGAGAAATGGTGTCAAGGTAATTAACTTACTATTTTTTGGAATCGTTTTATGGTTTGTTAAAAGCTGAATTTCTTTAGCGAACGAGTACATTTGAACGAATTTTACTAATGATACAGTAGATGATTCTATTTCGTCACTAGATAACATGTCTGTAGTTCTGTTGCTTGGGTATCGACAGTTATATATGAAACGTAGACAGTATGCATGAACTCTAATAAGCTTCATATATGATGAGTATTTATTTATTAAGGAATCCGAAGGACACAAAAGAAACACCTGTTTAGGTTTTGCCATTTCTACTGGTTTCCAAGTTTGTTTAGGATAATCTTCGGGATTTTCTGACAACCATAATAGGTCCATGAAACCACATTGGACAGTTTTTTAGAGTGTTTAGCAGGCACCCACGAGATATGATATCGGCTGGATTGCTTTTGGAGTTGACGTGATGCCAGTCAAGAACATTGGTTAATGCTTGGATCTTAGAAACTCGATTTGCGACAAACGATTTCCAAGTTCCAGAGGTTTTGTTAAGCCATGAAAGAACTATTACTGAACCAGACCACCAATAGTATTTTTGGAAGCTCAATTTGGAATGGGTCATCACCTTTTGACTTAACTGCGCAAGTAGAAGTGCGGCACTTAGCTCTAGCCGCGGAAGCGATACCTTCTTCAAGGGGGCTACTCTCGACTTTGAGCATAACAAATTAACGAGATGATTGTTAAAGTTGTCCACAGTTTTGATATATATATATATATATATATATATATATATATATATATATATATATACAGGCTCCAAAGGCCTTTTCACTACTGTTAGCAAACCCATGTAATTCTAACAAGACGTTGTTTGATAGTGTAGTATTTCGAGGTACAGTTAACTTATAAATAGAATTCAATTCGGACAGAAATGTAGTCCATGTGTTGTGCAGGGTGTCGGGAATTGCTTCATCCCAATTAATTTTCAATTTCCACAACTCCTGCATTATGAGTTTGGCTAAAACTATGCAAGGGCTTATTATTCCGAGAGGATCGTAAATCTGGGAAATGATGGATAAGACGTTCCGTTTCGAAAATCGCTGAGTACTATTTACAAGAATGGACTCATAATTCAAAGTATCTAAATTTGTGTTCCATGATAACCCGAGAGTTTTTACCCCATTTGATTTGTCAGCAATACTTAAAGATGTTGAGTTATTTTGATTAGGAATGTTTTGTAACAATGCAGGATGATTAGAAGTCCATTTATGTAATTCAAAACCGTTTTTGTTAAATAAGTGTATAATGTCATCTCTGATTTTAACTAAGTTCTCTAAAGAATCGTCACAAGCTAAAAGATCGTCTACAAATACGTCCGACAATATAGCCCTTGTGGCTTCAGGAAATGCTACTTCGTTTTGCTTTGCGATTTCGTGTAGTGTTCGAATTGAGAGGAAAGGTGAACAAACAATTCCGTATGTGATGGTGTTAAGTTTGTAAGTAGCGATACGTTGATTTATATCCGACCTCCACAAAATTTTTTGGAACTCTCGGTGTGGTTCGTGAACGAGCATTTGTCGGAACATTTTGCTAATATCTCCTGAAATTACGTAACGCTGAGTTCGAAATCTTAAAAGGATACCAAATAGATCTTGTTGTAACTTGGGACCTCGCATGATGACGTCGTTTAACGAAAGATTCGAAGTAGTTTTACATGACCCGTCAAACACAACCCTTATTTTTGACGTTAGGCTAGCTTCGCGGAATACGGCGTGATGAGGCAAAAAGTATTGCTGGTTTGAGTCCAAACAGTTGGTGTCTAATGACATGTGACCTAATCTTATGTATTCGGACATGAATTCTAAATATTGTTGTTTGAGAGTTGGATTTGTTCTGAATTTATTCTCTAGCGTGTGGAATCGTCGTTGGGCTATAGATTTAGAGAGACCTAATTGCGAAAGGTTGTCTCGGAAAGGTAAATGAACAATAAAACGAGCAGATTCTGATTTTGTGGTAGTTTGTACAAAGAGATTTTCGCAATGACTATCTTCCCAGCGAGAGTGTCTGTGATATGTTTTCATCACTGGGCAATTCATCCATAGTCCAAAATTTCTCAAGCTGTTGTTGCAACACTTCGTTGCTAAAATTACAAACTATCTGAGAGTGCACTGCACTTTGCTCTGCAAACGACCCCGAAACAATCCAACCAAATTGTGTTTCGCGATAGATTGATTAGTCGTGACTATCGATTTGACCACTAAGTAGACTTTGCCAAAATATGTCTGCGCCAATGAGAATGTCTATTGGAGCACTAACGTTAAATGTTGGATCCGCTAATTGAATATTTGATGGAATATTTAGATGCGAAATGTTAAAGTTCAAGTGAGGTAAATTATTCGATATATTGGGCAATATAAAACACTTGATTTGTTTACGAAAGGATGAGTGCATTGATTTGTAAAGATAATTGATTCGTTGCAGTTTACAAGAGCCTGTCCTATGCCTGTTACGTAGGTTGAGCTAGGGGTACTATTTTGCTAAATGAACGACTACAAAAGTTACTTTGAGACCCGCTATCAAGAAGAATTCTAGCATGTATGGGGTTATCAAATGCATCAAAGACTATAGTTAGAGCTGTTGATAAAAGAACGTTTGCCGGTACACTAGAGCAATTTGAGGTGGTAACGATACTACTGATTGGTGGATTTTGAGTTGCTACTGGTGTAGTGAGCTGCGTAACTGGACTGACATTAGCAGAGACGTTGGCGTCGGTTCTTGCGTCTATATGTAGAAGAGTATGATGCTTCTTAGAGCACTTTCTGCAAGAGGATGATCGGCAATTGATGACTAAGTGGTTTGGTGTTAAACAATTGATACACAACTTCAATGTTTTGACTTCCTTTAGGCGATCTGGCTGAGAAAGCGAAAGTAATTTCGGGCACCGATGAATTAAGTGATCTTTAACATTACACATTGAACAGGAGACGTGCTCCGTTTGTTGAGAAACATACGAGCGGCTGTGAAACGAATTGAATCTACTATGACTTCTATTTGAATTTTCGATAACGTTGTTATTCATACGAGTGCTTTGAGTTTTACTTGAATTCATTTGTTCTAAAATTTGGAAACATGAATTTAGGAATTCTAGTAACGACAAAAATGTAGGAATTTCTCTACTGCAGCTTTGTTTTTCCCAATCACGTCTCGTGTTTATATCAACTTTTGAGCTTATAAGGTTAACTAAAATTGTATCCCATGAATCTGTAGAAATAGAAAGCGACTGCAAGTTGCCCAGTATTTTGTTCACAGTATCCACTAATGCACGCAATGAATCTTGATTCTCCTTACTTACTGACTATAAACTAAAAAGTTGTTCAATTTGACTAAGAACTGCTAAGCAGTTTGTTATATGACCTTTTATTAATGCACGTTTTTTAATGAGAAGTTTTACATCAATCTGAGTCGCCATGTTTTTTATTGCTAAATTAATCTGTTTACGAATCCAGTTACGAAAGTAAAATATATTATTTAAACGAAAAACGTAATATAAATTTACTGCAAATGTACATTCAAACAATGTATCAGGTAGTTTTGTATTTTTACCTAGAAGGGATTACGTTGACCCTAAGTAGGTACATTTCTAACAAAGGAAATACGAATATTTCCAATATGTTGGCACTTTATACGTAAATTATTTTGTATAAATGTAATTAAATCGAAATCGAACTATTTGTGTATTCTACAGTAAAAATGTTTATTTTTTTTTACGCATGAGATAACACATTGCTAGTTAACTTGGAGCTTATTGCAATGAAAAACGAAATACGGTACTAGGAAAATGTTCAAATTATCTACGAAAGAACAAAGGAAGCGATTGCAGCACTTACCAAATACGTTTTTTTTTGTTTCTTCTTATACGCATACATCCGGTGGCGGAAGGACCATTTTGTTAGATTAATTACACTGAGCAAACGACCTTTTTATTCATTTACTACAAAATTCTAGTTACACTGACTTAACGCTAGTTCCCGGATAATAGTATATTACAAAAAACGTTGCTTCTCTTACTCTGAACAAGTGCATACAACCGAGTGACCTGTATAGTAAACGCACCCCTCCCTACTCCTTCTGACAGTGGCGTATCTTGACTAAGATTTAACAGGTCCATTAGATGTTTCTCAGCTCCTACAAACATTAGACAGTTGAAATTTGGTACACGACCATAGTTTCTGACGATCTATCTGTCTAAAATATTTTCATTACAACGGCACTTCCGGTAATGGCAGAAGTAATCATTAACTTTCTTTTTTTAAATGGAACGATATATTTTTGTTACCGGCATTAGATTTCTTGTTCAATTTACTACATTTTCTGTCTAGCGTATGTTTATTTAGTTGTCATGGTTACGGAGATATAACAACTTTTATGGAAAAATTACTACTTGCAAGGTTTATTTAGAAAAATCATAACTATTGAACCATTAATTCTACTGAAATAAAAAAAAAACCCATTCATTCCACAAGAATTTCTCTATCGCCTGAGTGGTCGTTAAATTCTATAGCTCTATTAGAAAGGTAACAATAAATTCGTAAACTTGAGAAACTTCAAATACGGATAACTCAATTTTTTCAAATCAAACACCCCTACTTTCTTATCAGCTGTCGATAGAGAATTTGATTTGCAACATTTTCTTTCAAATGATCGGTATGCCTATCATTATCCGTTTCTGAGGAAAAAGCATTTTTATGTAAAGTTATGAATATTATTCAATTTATTATAATTAGTAGGTGATTTGGAGCTCCGTTGCTATGGTAACAGCTGCGTGCAATTGTCTTTATTTATGCTTAGTTAAGATCTTCTATAATTTCCATATTTAAAACTCCAAAATTGATGCAAACCATGTTTAATTGCGAGCACCTATGCTGTCAATTTAGTGACAATATTTTTGAAATTAAGTGTATCCGAAAGAACTCCAAAAATTCAGAACGCTACACAAGAATTTTATTCAGTTTGGAAATCAACTATACAAAAAATAACGTTACTTGGGCTTTAACACAAGAAAAAGAAATTACTACAACAGCGTATTTGGATACAATGGCAATATTGGATAACGTCATATTAACGGAAACAATTACAAGTCAAAATAACTAGTATAAATGTTCGATGTGCTCTCCATTTTGCTGAATACACATCTCTAGCCTAACTTGCACGCCCGTGGTAACTGTCTTGACAAGCTCTGCTGGATTAATTTCGCGAAAGGCTTGATGGATTCGTTCAACCAATATTAACCTACTATTCGGTTATACACCTTGGACTTGATAACTCCGCACAAATGAAAATCCAAAGGCGTTAGATCCGGCGACCGGGGTGGCCATAGACGTGGGCCTCTGTTTCTGATCCATCTATCTTCAAACAGTTGTGTTAATTTTCTATCCACAGTTCTGGTATTATGGGGTGGAGCCACATCCATTTGGTACCAGCATCTTCTAGCTCTATCTCTATTGAACGGCAGTTCGTCAACGAAAGTTTCTGTTTGGTTTTCCAGAATGTGAGTATATCGACCCCCTTTTAAATTTTCGTTATATAAAACGTACGTATCATACAATAAACATTAACTTTACATTTTCTTTGATTGTTCACGGTTTCAAACAGTCAACGATTATCAGATTTCCAGTAATGCTGATTTCTCCTATTGACTATTCCATTTTGAGCAAATTTTGCTTCGTGCGACCAAATCACATCTTTAAGAAAGTTTTCGTTCTGTTGAATTTCAATCATCACGTCTTCACAAAATTGAATCCTCTTCGGATAATCTTCTCGAACCAGTTTTTGTAGACGAATGATGGAATACGGATGCTCCTTATGTTTTTTTTTAGAATTTTCTGTATTGTCGAATAAGTTAAACCGGAAGCTGCATAGTTGAACGAGGATTTACCTCAAAATATGCCAAAATATTGATTTCGTTATGTTCTATTAGAACTCAAGGAACGACATTTCTTGAACAATTTGATTTGCCAAACTGAATAAAATTGTTGTGTAGTGTTCAGAACTTTTTTGGAGTCATTTCTGGTACATTTGGATCTTTTTCATTAAATAAGCGACAAAACAACAAAACAATAAAAAAACCTGCTCGTTTGTATAACGAGTGATTTTGCATGTTTAAATATCAAAGTGGTTCACTTAATAAACATAAATAAAGACAATTGTACGCAGCTGTTACCATAGCAACGGAACTCCAAAGCCACCTACTAATTATAATACATTGAATAATATTCATAATTTTACATAAAAATGCTGCCAATCAAATTTTCTATCGACAGCCGTTAAAAAAGTAGGGGAGTTCCATTTGAAAAAATTGAGTTATCCGTATTTGAAGTTTCTCAAGTTTACGAAATTATTGTGACTTTTCTAATAAAGCTACAGAATTTAGCGACAACTCAGCGGATAGAGCAATTCTTGTGCAATTAATGAGTTTTTTATTTATTTCAGTAGAATTAATGGTTCACAGGTTATGATTTTTCTAATAAACCCTTGCAAGTCGACAATCTTTCATAAAAGTTGTTATATCTCCGTAACCATGGCAACTAAATAAAAATAAGCTAGACACAAAATGTAGCAAATTGAGTAACGAATCTAATACCGGTAACAAAAATATATCGTTCCATTTAAAAAAATAAAGTTAATGGTCACTTCCGGCATAACCGAACGTGCCATTTTGATGAAAATATTTTAGAAAGATAGATCGTCGAAACTATGGCCGTGCCCAAATTACAGCTCTCTACTTTTTTCTAACAGTTGAGAAACGTCTAATGGACCAATTAAAAAATTGCCCTGTATATTCAGGTCGTATGTATAGCCAGTTTTTGCATCACTTCTAACCCATAATTTCACGCCTCTTTATATGGGATTCAGAGGAAGATATTGTTTCAACCAGCTCCTACCTTGAACTTAGCTATGGCCTTTAAAATACTCTGAAGAGCACTTTCACTTCTTGCTGGAGGAAAGGTATGTTTCAAGCACGAAAGTACTTCTTCTATGTAGTATATTTTGCTGACAGCAACTGGTTTTGTTGGAGTATTGAAGTATAGTTAGGAAGACAACAGTTTCTGGAAATGGCTTGTTTTATCATTAGAGTTTCCAAGTGAACTATTAGAAGACCAATAGTGACTTTGTGCAGGTACCTTATTGTAGGACAGTATCAAATAGCAGCCAATTACTATCATTATTTCATGCGGTTTTGGATATATCGAATTTCTTTTTCACTTGGAGTATTTCTAATCTTTCGTTTGTTTTCTCAGCTATCCACATGAATAGGCTTTTTGGAAATTGCTTGAAAAAAATGTCAAGCTCAGTAGAGATTTCTAATCATTACACAAGGTTTTTCTGCCGGTATTGTTATCTGTGGTTGAAATTTTTTGTCAACAGATTTCCATTGGTCGAAAACTATGGTAGGTATATGAATAATTTCTTCGGAAAAATCAACATTTTCTTCGGAAGAATGAGCATCTTCGGAAGATGAGCTTTCCGGGGAAGAAAAATCATAATCGACTTCAACTCTCCGTCTCTTTTTGTCAACTCTCCGTCTCTTAGTAGGTTTTTGTTTTTCACATTTTTTTGTCGTGTTGATGGCTCAAAAAATTCGTTACTGGATTTCCCTGAAACTGCTTGCTCATATTGTGAACCACTATCTGCATATGGATCTTCTTCCGAATCAGAAATATTGTCGGCTAATTCCAACAGCTGAGTCTCAGATAATGGTTTCTTTCTGAGATGAAAATTCGTAACTTACGTCGGTACCACTGGGACAAATAAAACCACAACAGAATCCCACTGGAACATATTATCCGTTGATAAACTTTTCAAAATATAATATACATCCGTCATCTCTAGTTAGACAAAAAAGTAACTTTAATTAATATTCAAACATTAGTAAACTTACCTCGACATTTTCTTGTATTGTTATTTCAAAACACAAAATAATCACTGATAAATAATCAACACGGGCTCTACCCAAAGAAACAATTGCACTAAACTGGCAAACATGAATTAATTTCGCGGCAATTTTAGTAGGAGGGGGGTTAGAGATGATGCATATTACCAGAGGGACATAGACCGGGCTAAATTAATGGCATTTAGTTACCTCTGGGCTTATATAAGTATCTGCTGGGACGTACATCACCCAAAGTTTATTATTATAAAATGTATAAGTTTTATGAAGTTAGTACTTTTTCTAGCGGTTATCGTATATTGTTTAAATTTTATTATTTTTATTTCACTTTCTATTTAACGTTGCACTAGTGTTACTGTTGCGTATCTTTTTAAAGTAGTTCTCAATATTTTATCATATTTTTTGTCGCTTTTAATGTCTAATTTATATAACATACTAATAGCCAATGTGCTATCCCACGAAGGTATTGGAGTAGGTCAACAGGATCATAATTTTCTACAACCCGTTTAATTCGTTCCTCGCAATCCCTATATTGTTTACGGCCCGCAGGTCCGTTTTGTCTACTACGATATTGTTCAATTAGAACCTCATTTAAACTTTGCTCTTTTTTATAACCGATATAAACTTCCAAATATTCGGGTAGTTTCCGCAAACATGCTCCTGAAAGTCACGCTGCCATCCCTCAAGGGAATTATTTGTTTTAGGCATATTTTGTAATACTCCATCGTAGCAGTTCTACATATCATGACTATATTTTCGTTCCCGACGTCGATCTGACCGACCAATCCCGGTATCTTCAAAATAGTCCACAACTACTTGAGCTTCCGGTAGAAGAATCTCATTGTTCACCAAGAACTCAAATCCTTCAACCAAGTTATTTACTGGAACAAATGCAAGTTCCGAAGGTAGTCTAAGGTTGAGGGGGAACTCGGCGTTTTTTCGTATGGGTGTTTTAGGCCACTTCTTTGGATACTACGAAAAACACACTGAGAAAAATGAAAAAAAAAACAACCGCGAATTCTTGATTGAGGAAATTCAGTTTTTATGACGTCTACCATTGTGGCTTCAAAATCAATAAGAATCTGTGGATCAACCGCTGGTTCAAGTACTTTGAGTTGACTTCGTAATCGAATGTAAGTCCCACGAGTTTTATCTGATAGAAGAGCATACAGTAATGGTATACCATTATTTTCTTTTAGGCCATGTGTTGTTTATAACTGGGCAAAGAGTGGCGTCATACCAATTTTCGGAAGGCGCTAAAAGTTGCAAATTGCGTATCGCAGAAAAAAAGAAAATTCGATCATCTGTTTTCCGGGAAAATTATGTCTCGACAATAAATAGGTACGGCGGGTCCAGGATTTGCTTTCGTACGAACCTTCCTTATTGTTTGTTTTATCGTATTCATCGAGGGCAGTTTAGCTGCAACAAGGTGACTGAGAGCAGTTGATGCTGTTGAAATAATGTTCTGTGGCGTATCACAAGTATTTCTTGAGTTATCTTTAACCGAGTTTGTTAAAATTTTGACACAAAATCGACTTTTGCAGCATCACCTGCGTGATTATGCTTAGTTTGTTGCCTATCGTTGTTACTCGAGCTTTACATTTTGTAGTTTGAAACTTCTCACATTTCCAGTATATTTTGGTGTCCCATTGTTATCACAGAAAGTATCCTATACAACTAAATTATTTTTAGGGTTATGGAGTATTATAAGGAATGTGATAAATACTACTCTCACAATAATTAAAGGGCTGAGAATTCCAATTACCCAACTAATAATTAAAAATGAATTTATGTTGCTTTATATTTTGTTAATGACACTTTTTAGAATGCAAATAATGTACTCTTGCTATCAATTAATCAACTCTGACATTTAAAATTTTGAAAAGTCAAAATGAAAGATTTCAATAAGTTGCAGCAATAATAAATCTCCCTTGTCATCTATAACAATCACTAATTTCTGCAAAATTATTTGTAAAAGTCATTGGTTTTTATCTATAATTATTATGTAAGACAGTATAATTTGTGTCCTGAGGGCAGATCATAATTTTTGTTAATTCTGTCAATATCATCTTTAACCTAATCTCAAAATTACCCATCCGCACAGCTAAAATTTTGAAAAATCGTCGCGAAACTTTTGAAGGGAAGTTGTAATGTAGTGGTTTAAAAGCGCCAGGTGTAATAATTATGTAAATAATTTAATTAATAAATAAATGGGTGTAAATGTTCTCAAAACAAATCAAACTAACCAGTGATCCAAAACACTCAATAAAAGATAATGCCATTGTCTCAGTACGTAGATTAAAGCAGGCCGGTTCATGCTTTTTTTATTTGCTTAATTACCACAATTTCTGCTTAGTTATTTCCACTTAACATAAATATAGTAACTGCAAAATAACAATAATAAAAATTATCTCGGACGCCAAGTTATTTTTTTTTATTATGCTCGGAATAACTAAACCGAGGATATATTAAAAAATTCACGGAAACGTCTAAATAAAAGATATACAAACTATGTTTATTAAACATTTAAATTTAGAATTATATAAAATATATCTTAAAAACTAGTTGTAATAGCCTTAAATTACTAAATTATGGGTATAAATACCTGTTCGAAAGTTTGGTATCTAAACGAATACGGAAATGTAAACCAAAGGTGATGTAATCTTTGCACAAATATGTAGTAATAACAATGCTGTACGTTTTGAACTATACCAAAGTTGAATTTTACTTCTTACAAATTTATCTTCATGAAATTTGAATAATCCAGTGTTTATTGCATTCTCTCGAAAGTTCAAATAAAAATGGAATCTAAATTTAGATCTGAATTAAATGCAAAATTGCAATCATACGCATTGAAAATACCAAAAGTGGTAAAAATGCCAAAAGTAAAAGTAAAAAAGTAAGTGTAAAAGTAAGTAAAAGTACCTGCAAACTCAAATGCTTTAGATTTTAATATAATACGAGTTAAATGTATCTTACCATTAAATCAATGGCACTTTTCACAAAATTTAGGTAGAAACCCAAATATGGCTTCCTAATCAACACAACGTTCATCAAGTAATGCTCAAAAGGACGCTTACGATATCAGGTGATATAGCAGTGCGGAAAAAATGTGCGCAAAAATTAATTCAAGGATATAGAAGTATAAACCCCGAAGAAAATATGCAACTTAAGTTACACAAAAATGCAAATTAAGTTGCCTACCACATACTTATAATTCATTAATAATTAAAAACTCTTTTTTCTTATATTTTACAACTAAATGAATGAAGAACGTAAAAGATTCGTTACAAAATGTACATAATAATTGCGTGCACATTTTACAAGGTCTTAAACATATTATTTATATTTACAATTGTACAGTTATTAAAAGTAAATTGAAATTTATACGAAGTATTAGCATATTTCAAAAACTTCAATGACATTATTTATTCGAAGAATTTTCATGTCGAACAATTGTATTTTCGGAGAATTCTGTTCCGAAAAACTGCACTGTCGAATAATTGTTATTTCGAAGAATTGTTTTGCGAAAAATTGCTCTTGAAGAATTTTCATTCGAAGAATTTTTGTCGAAAAATTTTCACCGACTCATCTATAATACTAGCCATTACTTACCGTATAGTTAACAAATCGTCGCCTTAGAACCAAACTATTCTAAGTCCAGGTTTTTACCTGTAATTTAGTCTATGTCCGAAACCCTTTGCGCCAATATATCCCAAGTGCGATTATCCTGTTTAATATTGTAAATATGATGTGACTGTTTTATTCTATGTCCACTCAACCTTGCAAATATGCCGACCAGTATATACTATGTCCCCTGCGCCAATAAGAATTGAGGAATTGGTATCACGTGAGGAGATAGAATAGGTTGGTTCAAATATTATTATAATTTACGTGTTATTTATAGTACTTCACCGAAGTTTGTCTTGATTGCAACCGTCGGCCTCTTTAGTGATTTATCGCGTAAAAATAGGGTAATAAACATGAGTGATTCAGAAGAAGAGCCTTTTCAAGACTCTGGATCAGAATATCAGCCGTCAAGTGGAAAGCAAAGTTTGTAAGTTACATTAAATTATTTTGAGGTTGAGGTTTTGAAAGCGATCGTGTAAACATAGTAATTATTCTCTAGATCCGATATGGATGACAGCTTATCCGATTTGGAATGTAGTCCAGTAAATCTAAATGGTTCTTCTAATAGTGCGGAAAATTTAGATGTTCAGGTGGCCAGGTATTTTTAGTAGTTTTAAAATGACATAAAAAATATAAAATTAACATTAATTTTTAGCACCAGTGCGAGTGATATTATTAACCTAAATCAAAACTTAGTTAATACCCCTGCGGATGGATGTGATTTAAGTACTTCAGTGAATCTAGATGGTTCTAATAGTCCGGCAGATTTAAATGTTCAGGCGACCAGGTATTTTTAATATTTTTAGGATCACTTAAAAAATACGACTTACATTGATTTCTACCATTATTTAGTATTGTTCCTGATAAAAAAACAAGGAAACGAAAACGGAACTCAACAAATGAATGGAAAAAGAATATAAGAAAAAGATTGCGGCAATCAGGTCAAGAATATAAAAGTTGCAAAGGTGGTACTGTTTCCGAAAAAAGACTCAACCGAAACTGTGTAAATTGTCGTTTCAAATGCCTTGATAATTTTACTGAATATGAGGTAGAGAATTTTGGAGCAATACTGACAGCGAAAACGGATTTTTTTATGACAAAACTACTGAAAGATGTTTAGTACAGCGGAAAAGAATTCGAAATGAAGAGCGCAAGACAAAAACCTATTCCTTTAAATATTATTTTGTAAAGAACGACCAGAAAATACGAGTCTACGAGGCCTTTTATTTAGGCGTCTTGAGTATCATCCAGATCAGAATATCATATTTTTATTCTTATAAACGTACAGGCATTACAACAACACCTAGTCAAGATAAGAGGGGCTCAAGAACAAGCATACGAATTAAAGATGATAAGAGAAAAGTAATTAGAGATCACATAGCCATGTTTCCCCGCGTTTCTTCTCATTACTGTAGGAGCAGTTCCTCAAAGGAATATTTGGAAAAATCACTATCTTTAAGTAAAATGTACGACCTATACATAGAATATTGTAACGAAAACAAGTTAACTTCAGAAAAACCATGGTTGTACTATAAAATATTTAATGAAGAATTTAATATTGACTTCCATCAGCCAAAAAAAGATCTTTGTGGTATTTGTACAGAGTATGATTTAAAAAAGCAAGAAGAAACTTTAAGTGATGAACTAGAGGAGAGATATAGAAAGCACACAGAAGCCAAGCTGTCAGTCCGAGAAGAGAAGATGTGAATTCCTGTAAAGAATGTGAATCTGCTGCCATTATTTGCTTTGATATGCAAACTGTCTTAACCTGCCCTCAAACACAAATTTCTAAAGCCTATTACCAAAAGAAATTTGCTGTTTACAATTTAACAGGATGTGATGTAGTACAAAAGAATGGATATTGTGCGTTATGGCATGAACTACTTGGCGGAAGGAAAGGTATGGACATTGCAAGTGCATTTTATCTTTTGCTCAAAAAAGAAAGGCCTAATATTAGAACAATAACTTTGTGGTCAGATTCATGTGTGCCGCAAAATAAAAATTCCCACATGTCTGCAGCTTTATTACATTTTCTCAAGAATCATCCTACCGTAAAATGCATTACACAGAAACTTCAGGTACCTGGTCACAGCTGTGTTCAAGAAGTGGATGCCATGCATAGTGTTTTGGACCGACATCTGAGTAAACTAGAATTGCATAGTCCTCTCACCATTTTTAAAGCTATCAAGAATTCAAGAACCAAAAAGCCATATAAACTTTTTCAGATGCAAAAACACAATTTTTTGGATTTTAAAACTTTATCAAATTGCATGATTCTCTCTAAGGTCCCATACAACAACGTTATCCAGGTTTCTTATGAAAATAACTCAAATAGCGTAAAATATAAACTAAAGTTCAGTGAAGCCGAATTGCACTCAGCGGCTTTTTTAAAAGGCAGTCACAGGCAAAATTCTTCCAAGGTGTTTCTAGAAGGCATTCCAGATCCTGTAATTCACCCCCCCCCCCCAGAAAATCTTGCAAAAGATAAGGTTGCACATATCAGGTGCCTAGCTAACCATTTCTCAGCGGTTGATTTACAATTCTGGAAATGTATTATCAAAGACTTTTAAATTGTTTGGCTTTTATTTTGTAACGCAGTTGATTTGAGAGTTTAATGCCACAAAACGATTAGTATTATTAGAGTATTTAACTATTTTGCAGTAATAATATAAGGTTAAGGTGTTTTTTAAATTAACATAAGCATTATACTATTAAATTTGCTTTGTTTTTTTTTATAACTTACTATACGAGTAGTTAATAAAATAATATTTCATACTAATTACTACCGCAATTGCTGATCCAAATTATTTTATGTCCAAACACTGTTGTTTATATTAATTTTTTTCTCAAAAACTGTTGGTAATATCTAAAACAAACTGCAGTTGTTTAAAAGTACATAGCATATGGTTACTAAAAAAAAATAAACAATACCTCATTTGATTTACTATTAAGATAATTATATAAACTTCGAAACTTTAATAATACTCCGCTGTAAAATTTTCGAAAATGGACTTAGAATAGTTTGGTTCTAAGGCGACGAAATATTAAATTGCAATATGTAAACTCAGCAATGTAAAATTAATAATAATTTTCAACTTATCAGACACTGCAAGGTTATGTCAAAGATAAATCGCGCGTGTCACAAATACGTGCCGTGTATTACAGCAAACTCACGCCAACCCGCGTTCCGCCTCCATAAACCTCTATAATAATATTTAAACTGTGCGTATCTGTATAGAACACCTTGGCTCATTAGATATCCCTTGGACGTCCAACTTCCGAGATCAGCTCCGTTTGTTTCGAAGCTTTTTATAATCTTTTCTATTTCTCTGTCTTTCAGTTGGTTCTCCCGGATATCTTGGGCAGACCTGCGAGGGATGTCAATAGACACGGAACAGATTTGGCACGCGAAGACTTCATGTGTTTCGCATGGTGGTCTGCATAGTGCGTCAGCGACTACGTTATGTTTTCCCGGTGTATACTTGATTATGAGGTCGTATGGTTGTAATATTAGGGCCCAACGGGCCAATCTGCCCGTAGGCGTCTTGAGTGACATTAGCCATTTAAGGGGTTGATGGTCTGTGAGGAGCGTCACTGGGCGCCCTTCGATGTAACCACGGAATTTTCCTACTGCCCAAACTACGGCTAGTGCTTCCCGCTCCGTGGTGCTGTAGTTTTTTTCTGCTGAGGTGAGGAGACGACTCGCGTATTCAACCGGACGTTCATCTGTAGTTTCCCCTTGGGATAGGACTGCGCCAATTGCGTAACCGCTGGCGTCAATCTTAATGCCAAAATTTAGTTTTGGGTCGGCCTGTCGCAGAATTGGTGCTGTGGACAGCTTACTTTTTAGCGTCTGGAAGGCCTGGCGTTGTTCTTCTCCCCTTTTCCACTCTGCGTTTTTCTTCATGAGTGACGACAGTGGACGGGAGATGGCGACGTAACCTTCTATGAATCTTCTGTACCATGAGCACATTTGTAGACAGGATAAAAGGAGTTTTGTGTCGCGAGGTTCCGGTAAGTTGGTGATAGCGGCGACCTTTTCCGGGTTGACGTGTAGGCCGTTATTGGTCAGGATGTGCCCAAGGTATTGTACGTGTTCGCCGAAAAACACGCACTTGCTTCTCCGGAGTTTGAGTTTAAAACTGTTCAATCGCGAGAATACTATATCTAAGTCTAAAATGTTTGTCCTGTGATTCTGACAACACAATAATATCGTCTAGATAAGCCAGAACTGTTATTCCCGATAATCCCGCACGAAACTGGTCGATTAGCCATTGGGCATACGGTTGAATCGGTATAGGCCAAAAGGGGTAATGAAGGCAGTCTTGTCTTTATCGCGTTCCCGAATTGGTACCTGCCAGTAGCCGGCTCGCAAATCCATAGTAGACAGAACAGCTGCTTTGGCGGCGTGGAGGAGATCATCCATCCGCGGGAGGGGATAATGGTCGCCGGAGGTGATACTGTTCAACCTTCGGTAATCGACGCAGACTCTTACTTCTCCATTCGGTTTTGGGACCATTACCACTGGGGCAGCCCAAGCGGACTCGCATTCCTCGATGATTCCCTCAAGGAGCATCTTGTCGATCTCGCCTTAGAGTTTTTCTTGTTTGGCGGGTGTCATTCGGTATGGCGGCGTGACTAGTGGTATGTGATCACCGGTGTCGATTCGGTGTTCAGTGTGTGGCGTGGCTTCTCCCCCTGCTGCGAATGTGAGAGAGTGTTTGTTTAGGAGGGTGGAAAGCCTTGCTTTGTCGTTCTACCCAAGCACGGTGGCTTCGTCTGCCCTTGGAGCCAGGTCTTCGATTTCAATCATTTGCAAGTTGATCGTGCGTGGCCTCTTTTTCTTGGGCGAGTGCGGGAATATTGCTCCACTCGGGAGAGGTGGTAGGTCCGAGAACGGTGAGAGGGCGTCCACGAATATTTCGTCTACCTGGAATTCTTCAATAGGTCTTGTCGCTTTCGGAAGCTTTGCAATTATAGCACGTTTTTCCGCGATGAAGAGTTCCGTTACTTGGTTTTCCTCTTGTTCTTTAGAGAATAATTCTCTAAGGAGCACGTGCGTGGGTTGGTCCGGTCCGTACGTGGCTTTAAGCGTTTGCACCGCTTGGGCCCATGTAGGGGTGGCATCTTTCACTCCTTGCCACCATGTTAACGAAGGCTCTTCTAACAGCACCGGGAGTCCTTCCGCTGCATTCTCATCTGAAACGGCCTCACATTCTTTAAAAATGCACACGGCGTCAATGAAGGCGTGGACGTCGGTTTTTCCGTTGAACCGCGTTTTGCATTTCGTGAGTGATCCCCCTACCGTGTTTCCTGCAAGCATTTTTACCCCGATTGTCTCAATGAGTTTCTGTAGTTGTTCCATTGATATTTGAATTGCGGCTGTTGCTTCCGCCATTTTCCTCGATTTACTTCTTGTCTCAATTTTGATTGAGAGTTTTTTTCTTTTTGTTTCGTTGGGCGCCACTTGTAAGGGTGGTAGGAGGTGGTAATTTATTCCACAAACACTTACACAAGTGTAATAACCCAAAAGATTAAAAGTTGTTACAAGATGTCATAGTCCTAACAAAAGTCTTAGGTTGTAGCACTCACTAGCACTCGCGAAGGAAGCGGTGAATACTCGCGTCTGTGGCCGGGGTTTGGCCGGAAGGTGTTCAGAGGAATCGTCCCCGAAGCACTACTTCTCGTAAACAGTAATACGGGTCCTACTTCTTACGGTTAGATCCCGTGATGGTCGTTCAGCTCAATTCGTTCTTACTAAAAGAAGCGATCCGGACTGAGGATGATCTGGTATGGAAAAAAAAAGGAAAAGTCAACGTATTTCATTCCCTCCCCAAGGGGAGGCGTTGAGCTTCCGAGCTCCTTCAGCCACAATCATGGATTCAGCATACATACATACGTTACGTATATGCATGGTGGGATTAGGATAGTGGTCAGGATAGGATCGAAAGGAACGGAGTTAGGGTTCTGAGGGTAAAATACTCCAGCATTCGCCTAAGTAGCCGCACATGGTGTGCATATACGCAGTGACCATGCCGCTACATGTGTATGAGGAAAACCCCCTAGAAAAAACCTCATACAAGGTAGACGGTAACGGGAATCGAACCCATTACCTCCCGAATGCTAAGCAGATCATGTCACCATTACACTACCAGCTCGGTCCTGGTATGGCAGGTGCGTAAGATTATAACCAAGTAAGATTATGTTTCCATCTACGACTTTTAACGTGTGGTGCCATCTGGTAACGTCTGTACAACTTAGTGTATGTGTATGTATATGTCGTGCATCTGGAAGAAAAGGGTTATAACTCAAAATCACTCATTTTTCAGGAGAAGCGTTAAAACGTTACGTCAAATTTTGTTTATTGTTTATTTCTTTTTTATTAATGATGAATTATATTTAGACCAGTATTAAATACCTTTTGTCTTCATCTAGCGGTACCTCTTAATGTTTATTAGTATATTAAATCAAAGAGAATTTAGAAAATGTATCTTTCTTGAAATTAAAACAAAGATAACTACTGTTATGGTTTTTATGTTAAATAAAGATGAATTTCTAATAATGGATAGTTTTTAATTGCAAAATTATACCCATTTTACAAGATAAAGTAATACACGTGTACAGTGAGTGAAACAGAACCCTAAAATTAAAAGGAAAACAAACTAAGTAACTAATAGTAAGAATAAATGAATTTACAAATTTTCATAAAAATTAAGATAATACAAAGGAACACACTGTTTATTTTTAATTAAACCTATTAGTCCACCCTTTTTTGCATCAGAGATTCCAATTTTTTCGTTGTAGGCTGGCTTGAGGTCAATTTTCTTGTTCGGATCCTGAGTTCTTCGGTTTCTACTAATTTGGATTTCTTTAAATTCTGATTGTTCAAATGAGGTTTTATACAATAGAACTCCCAAATTATTTTTGTTCACTTGAAATATTTTGACGTCTGAAAATCGAAAATTTTTTGGACAATTAATAAGCAGATCAGAAGCCAACCCTTTTAAATCTTTGAAGTTCTGATGACTTAATTCATGTACAGTGTATGGTTTTCCGGTTTTTTTTGCTGTTCGTATTAAACATGCATACTGGCCTGGAGCATAAATTGCATTTGACTTCTGATACCTCTTGATCTCCCTCTCGATTGTAGCATGAACACTATCTCCTTCATTTTGACTATGTCCAGTGATTAAAAATTTGTGTGTAATGGATTTCATATTTAATGATTTTAATACAAATATGTAAAGACCAAGGATAAACCTGTTCTTATTTTGCCCAGCACAATTGTCTGAGTAAAATATTATATTTAACCCATCGCCAGTGTCAGTATTCTCACACATCCTTTGAAGGAAGTCGAAAATGCAGCTACCGATTTCGTTGGCCCCCCGTTAAGCCTCGCCTTCGTGCCACAAATAGCAAATTGCTTCTTTGCTCTTTAAATCATATAAAGTGAAATTCAGAACATTTAGTTTCGACACATAATAAAATGAAGAAGCACGGTAGTACTGCCTGCATGTCATAGACTATTACTCTTGTGTGCTCCTCAATACTATTTTTATCTGTTTCTTTTCTACCCTGCTTAATTGTTTTTCTTTTATATGGGCATCATATTTTTCTTGCATAGATTGTTTGTTCTCTTTATTACAATTTTGATATTGTAAACACATTTCGCATTGGTCCTTTTTGGGTAAATGAAAAGCGATATTAAACTCTTCATTGAAAATTTTGCAGTACATAAGGTAGTTTCCAACAGGTTTGTTTTGCTCTTCATACATTTTTTTATAATCTCGATGCAAGTCCGCCATTGTTTTACTTCCTTCTATGTATTCTTTTCTTGTGTGTGAGCGACAATAGTGGCTTTCAATGCGTGGTATTGATTGTATGTGATTTCGAATATTATTTTTTATTTCCTCGTCAATTTTCTTATGTTTTCCATGCTTGCCACGCTGGTCACTTTCTAATACCTTTCCGCTGTCACAGTGCTTCTGCTTTTTAACTACGGTTTGTATTACTTTATTATTTATGGCTATGGTTGCCATAAACATTCTTTTGCACACTCATATTTGTATTGTCTACAACAAAATAATAAGCATTATTTGGCAGCCGTGGTTTTTCTACATTGCTATACTTGTATCTTGGGGAAACTGTTTTCATATTAGAAGAAATGAATTCCCTCTGCTTTTCAATGTTTTTTAAATTCCAGTAATCTTCGAGTATCTTCATCCTTTTATCTTCTGGTAATTTTTCGAAACATTTCAGCTTACATTTATTATCACATGGAGGTAGAAGTGATCTTGCTGGACGTTCCTTTTTAACTTTTTCTTTAGTGCCGTCTTGCCTCTTTACAATACTTAAATAAGTATAACCTTCACCTGCATTCCTTAGCCTTTTGGATACATTCTTTTTCCACGATTCAGGATTTAATTTTCGTTTTTTGACGGGTTTATGACATGCAGTTAGATTTTGAACTTTTCGCTTTTTAATTTGTTTTTCAGGGACTCTGTTTTCTATATTTTCTATAGCTGAATAATTCTGATAATCTGATAATTCAAATGTAGGGTTCTTAACACTATCATCACTACTGTAAGGATCTGAAGTAGGTTCGTGCAAATCAACTTTAGTAAGTACTGTTTCACTTATTGATTTCTTGGAACGCAATGACAAATTCAAATGAGAGCTACTACGTAATGATGATGAATTACTTGATGATGAACAACTGGAGGACGATGATGAGCTACTAGACGACGAGGATGAGCTACTAGATGAAGTTGAACGTTTACGACTTCCCTGTTGAATCTCTGTATTTGGTGATATCTCAGTAACTAGCTCGTGAAGGACATTAATTGTGTTTGTAACTTCTTCAAGAGACCCATCTTCTAAAAATGAAAGATGATATTATAAAAAAATTGCTCGATAATTCCATATCATTTACAATTTTGCTGGTGTTCACAATTTAGCTTGATTCGAAAATCAATTTCAGAACTATATTTTTTGATACTACTTAATTTTTTTTAATTTTATAAAATAATATTTTTAGTGTTAAAATTTTGCGCATCTTACAATTTCCAAAAAGTCTTTTAACTTTTAGACAAACTTTTAAACGTAATTAATTGTTTTTACCGTTACCATCTCAGATTCTGTCATAACGATTGTAAAATATTTTTTTAAAAAATCCACTATACTTTGCACTGAAACTGATTAGGATACTATACAGCTTCCATCATTAGCAGCGTTCAATTTTTTTATACGACAGTATAGGTGAGTCTAAAAAAATAAAATTTATACCATCATTGTTTCTGAAAATTACGTTACATATTTTGCATGTTTGTGATACTTTTCAACAATACAGTAATATTTTTAGATGCCCCACATTACCGACTTAAAAAATTTCGGAAAGACAGTTACATAACAGAAAAAAACGAACGTAGTTGCTTTAATTTGTGAACAAAGTTATAACTAAATATATAATTTCATTAAAAATAAAATGTTAACGAATCACATTAACTATCTCTTAACAATAAAGTTATATTTCGACTTTATTGAATAGAATAATATTCTCAGAATATCACTTACCTTGGCAAAAACAAAAACATCAACCACAATATCTCCTTTTTCTATACGAAAATTGATAGTCTTGATGAGACAAAACGAAATGTCACCGTTTTCTAGAAAATTGGCACAACAGAACTTGACAAACGTTACGAATAAACTGAAATGACACCAGCGATGCCAAATGACCATAGGTATAAGTCGTGAAATTTTAGAAATAAAATCGTGAGAAATCGTGAAATGTCGGAATAATTAGAATTAGGTGTTGTCAATTTTCTTAACGCGTATCATACCTACTACATGATGTTATAAAACATTGTTGCTGTGTTTAGTGTTTTATCTACCGTTAGGTTAAAATAGGTAGACGTTAAAGAAAATAAATATTTATTAAAAAAAAAATAATTAACTGTATACATATAATGGAAATAAAACAAATAAAACCTACTAATTTTTATAAAATACATTCCAGATATTTATTAGTCGGAGTCTGAATCAGAATCAGATTTTACATTTTTGTAATAAGCTGGGCTGTTTAACTTTTTTAAAACATCAGCCTCTACTTTAAAATTGTGGCATTGGCCAAGACTCGAAACCATACTTTTAGTGTGTAATATTCCTTCCAATGTGTTCGTGTTAAGGCGGTTTCGTAACGTTGTTTTGTTTAAGTTTACCACTGAAAATATACGTTCCACATTGGCACTAGAATGTGGTAATGATAATAAATTAAATACTAGAGAACATAAATTTTTAAATTTTGTTTCTCCACTTCCTAATTGAATTTTAGCACTCGTTATCAATCACCTGAATGTCATCAATCAAATGAGAGAAATATTTTGCAATATTTGCAATTGTTGAATTTTTTTTATTCGTAACATTTGTAGGGTCCATAAACTGAAATTGTTCAAATACTGAATTTTTTATAGGAAACCTAGACAGAATCTGATCTACACTCTCAATATAAAAACTTAAACATTTTACTTTAACTGTATCCAAAATATTTTTTGCCAAATTACTATTTTGAATTTTAGCTCCAAAGTACATTTCTTCAATTGGCAAAAAGTTGCGAGGTTGTTTGAAATCTATATCAAAAATTGTGTTATCCTTATTATTCATGATACTATGTTTAATGTAACAGTCCATTATAGTCTTTACCGCTGCTGTAATTTCTTTGTAAAGTACATGTATTTTAGGCTTTTCGCTTTGCATACTTAAATTTAGTTGGTTGAATATCGGTAATATATAGGCTAAAAATTCTAAATACAATCGTGTTTCTGGTTGATTTAAGAGCCTTAAAATATTAGTAGCCGAAATAATATTTTGATTAGACTGATCAGTAAAGTACAATAATAATGCATTATACTGATTAAGCAGCCGTTTTACCACTGATTCTAATGACAACCATCGTGTTTGGGCTGGATGTAATATTCTTAGAGGAGAAACATTAGCAAACTGTTGAAATTCCTTCAATTCCCAGACTCTTTTTGGGCTGTTTGCAAAGTAATTGTAAACCTAAAAAATAGTCTATGGAGTTAAATATTACAGTATACATTACAAGTTAACAAACCTCTCGAGAAAATTGCTCTACTTCTTGTGGAAGCTTTTCACATGCATACGATGCACACAGATGGAAGCTGTGACAGATACATTTCATGATAAATATATATTCTTTCATCCTGCTAGCAACTGAATTATAAGCTCCCATCATGACATTAGCACCATCAGAAGCAAATCCAATGCAATTAGAAATATAAGGAATTTCATATTTGGCGAAGAACGAAATTATAAGGTCAAATATTACGGAGCCAGTTGCTTCTCCAACAGGTATTAATGTTAGAAAATAGTCCTTAATCTCGTATTCCTCATTAATTCTAACGGCACGACATAATTGTTTTATATTTGTTCGATCTGTTGATTCGTCTGCTATGATACTAAATTTACTGATTCGCATTTTATCCACAATTCTTTGCAACTGTGTTGCTCCAGTAACATTTGTTATTATTGATTTGATTTTCGTTCTTCCACAAGAAATATTTTTAGCAATATCAGAGTCGCTAAAATATTTTTAATAAAGCAGACAAATGGTCCATCACTTTAAATGCTAAATTATGTTCCGCGATGAAGCCAGCAATTTTTATTTCAGCTTCTTTTATTTTAAGTTGCAAATCTTTTTCTTTTGAATCGGTACGAAATAAATCTGCAACAGATCGTTGTCCCACTGTAGTAGCGGATGCTTTTATGTGTTTTTCTGCTGTGCCATGTTTTAGAACATCCGATTTTCCATGTGATACTTTGACGTCACAATGGCAAATATTACACCTTAAAATGTGTATATTTACAATATTTATGTAAAATTGAAAAACAAATTTTTTTCTTACCATCCAAATAAAGGACCCTTTTTACTAGATTTCAACCATTTCAAATCTTTCTCCCACTCAGATTTATATTTTTGATTATAAATCACTTTTCTCTTTTTAAAGGATGTAGATGGTACGTTACCTTCGTCACTATCGTTACTAGACATGTTTTTAATTCACTTACTAAACTTTAACACCTAATTCAAGATTATATTGTAACTGAACTTTTTACCACAAATTAAAAGTAACACACTATACAGGTCGCTATACTACTACTAATAATATAAATTTAAACACGAACTGATACATAAAAAAATTGTTACTTAAATAAATATTATTTTAAGATTAATAGTCGCTCAGATTTGTTTTCTTTATTTTCTCATAAACATAAAAAGCAAAACAACTGAGGTAGTAGAAATTAAGAAATTGAAATTGTGCTGTCAGATGATTGAAGCACGGGAATTGATGTTTGTTTATAATTCAAAACTTTGAACCATTTTACAGCTCACAGCACTTTTTATTTTGGTCAATGGTCAAGTACCAGTATGTTTGATGGGATGAAATTAGAAACTAAATTTTTGTTTATTAAACTATACCTTATTTAATTTACGGATACAGTATAAAATGTACGTGAATAATTATTATAGTACTCGATAAAATTTCACACAAAATAAAGTGTAAGTATCGATACATATCATTCAAATTTCAAAAATCGTAAGATTATGTAGTTAAATCGTTAGATCGTGAGATCTTCTCTGAAATCGTAAGATCTCACGATTTATCGTGAGGTTTGGCATCTCTGAATGACACAGTCTTTCCTGTACGCGTTGCGCAGAAACGTACAATTCCAAACAGATACATGTATCCACCTACCGGGCCACAAGCAAAGTTCACATGTAACCTTTTTTACCATAATAGAACAATATATTTTAAGTCGATTCCTGCATTTAACTCCATTTTGCCAAATTTCGAGATGTAACCGTCTTCTTCCGGATGCACGATGTGTATGTGGGGTGTCTAACTATTAGGCGTTGCTGGGTCCGTTACACCTGTATATTACAATCATTCTCACACTATATTGAAGGAATTTAGAAAGAAATATGAAAAATTAAAAGTTAATGTTTGAATCACAATAAACAAAAATTCAATAAAAATAAAACTATTTACGAATATCTACATACAACGTATTCACTTACCTTTTTGAAAATTATAATAATCACTAAGACAAATTCACAATTAACAATTAAATGTAAGCTTCACGAACGTAATATTAAAATTAAACTGATACAAGAGCATATAAGAGCTTGTATAAGAATGAAAATCGCTGAATTTGTGAGATCAAGATAATTATTGTTTCTTGGTAGACCCTTAAGTAAATCTGAAACTTATGAGAACTACTGAATTTGCCTAATCGTTAATATATTACATTACTTTTATAACTTGGAATTGTAATAGCTGATCGCAGTCAAAAACGCTAAAATAACTTATGAGAGTATGAGTTATGCTGAATATCGAGTTATCAACTTATTTTTTTAGTAGCTATTTTAAAAATTAAAAATGATGACTACAAAAAAGAAATAATATAAAGCACGAGAAATAGTCTAACGAAAGTCCGAGAACTGGTAGATTTGTTAAAATGGAATTATTTGTTATATTAATTTATAGACAAGTTTTGTATAGCAAGTTCCCGACCATTACTTTGAGTCTCAAATTTCTTACATAACATGCAATCGTTGTAAATTGATGAGACATTTTCAATTTGAAATACTATTACGATTGAAAATAAAACAGCTAATATGAGGTTGCAATATTTACTCAATAACAAAAAAGTAATCGCTTTAATAATTATTATTTAGTTTGAGGTCTAAAAAGAAAAATTCGATTTAAGTAATGCTCAATCAAATGCTAAAATGATTTCGAATTATTTTACACATATTTTAAAATTATCTTCTAATATACAGGATGTTTCGTAACGATAAACAGTATAACATCGTGTATACTTGAATAATTTGCACTTTATTATAAAACACTGTACAAATTGATCGTTTACAAGAGCATAAAGAAATACTTGGATGATGCTTAGAAAAAATTAAAAATATCATTTCCCAAAAATTATATGTTTTCAAGATGCGGTCCCAAAGCTAAATTTTCAGACGTCTGTGAGTAATTAAATAGATTGAGACATTATTTTTCTAGTGATAGGACACACAGTATACGACGAACAATTAAATAGTAAGAGGCGTACCTTAGAGGATAGACTGAAGAGTATTTTTGTAACTCATTTTGGCCATTTCGATTCCTCACTGACGTTTTTAATATTAAGATGATATAAATCTAGATAGAAAAATACAAAATATTTGCTATGTCCGAAGCGACTAACATTACTCCGCCTGTTATTAATTATATTAAAAAATACGTATTATAAATGTTAGAAAAGTCAGAAAAGTGGATTATTATTACATGGTTTCTAACTTTTATAACAGGCGTTCTATATTGGAAAACAATTATAAGCTATGCATCATGTGATTTGCAATAACTTTTTCATTAATAGTTTCTTATAAAATAATTATATTTCTAAAAATAATATCCCTACTGTAAAAGTAAACATACTAAATCGCAAACAAACGATCTGTATCATTAAAAGTTCGATTTTCGCAAATTATCACTCTTTTGTGAAATGTGAAGTTAACCGGACACCTTTGGTTATATTAAAATAGCATATAGTACCTAAGCTAAACAAACGTCGAAATTAGCTAAACAAACGTAAACAAACGATAAGCAAACCATCTACATAACAATTTCGATTTTCGAAAGTTGGTCCGGCTACGTGAAGCTGGCCGGACACTTTTGACATTTCCGAAAGTAGTATAACCAAGGCTAAACAAACGTCGAAAATAGCTAAACAAACGATAAAGAAACGAACTACATTAAAACAATTTCGATTTTCTAAAGTTGGTCCGGCTACGTCCAGTTGGTCAAACACTTTTGACATCTCCGAAAATAGTATAAGCAAGGCTAAACAAACGTCGAAAATAGCTAAACAACCGTAAACAAACGATAAACAAACAGTCTACATTAAAACAATTTCGATTTTCGAAAGGCTACGTGAAGTTGACCGGACACTTTTGACATCTCTGAAAACAGTGTAAGGAGGGCTAAACACACGTCAAAAATATCTAAACAAACGTAAACAAACGATAAAAACAAACGATCTACATCATACAAATTTCAGTTTTCGAAAGTTGGTCCGGCTACGTGAAGTTGGCCGGACACTTTGACATTTCCAAAAATAGTATAAGTAAGGCTAAACAAAGGTCGCAAATAGCTAAACAAACTTAAACAAACGATCTGTATTTAAACATTTTCAAAAGTGTCCGGCCAACTTCACAAACTTGTATTACAGTACATTGAAAACACAAACATTATATATGTGTAACTGTATTATAGTACTGTACTAGGTCGTTATCGACCTGTATAGGGTGTTCTATGTCCATTGGATACACCATAGAAGACGAACCTCCAGAAGAAGACACCAATGGTTGAGGAGTGAGAAAATATTCGTTTATCTTGACTGAATAGCGATTTAGATTGCTCAGGCTAGCCTCAAACAATATATCATTTATGGCTTTTTCGGCGTATAACCGTTGGTGGCTATCTAATACTTCCAGTTTTTCACTCCACACTGTCACAATAGGAAGTTCCTATTTTGTTGAATGTTTGGTGGGTTCCTATTGTAGAAGTTTGCAGACCATGCTCAATAATTCATTTTGTTTTGATATCGGTCCCATTTTTCGCTGGCGTTTTGGAGGACTGAAATGGATGAATAAGGTAGGCACCCTGAGACGAAACTTGTGTTTCCTGTGACTGGTTTTCAGTATTTTTTTCAACCCCTCCTGCTTCATCATCGCCTTCGAACTAAAAAAAACAACCGTTGTTAAAAATGTTGCATAAACAATAACGATTGCATTGTTTTATTGATATGTCATTTATAATAGGCGAAATTAAACTAAAGTTTTATTATTTTGAGATTTGATAGAAAGATCACTATAACGGTTCAAAATTTAAATCGACAAAAACCACGAAACTCACTTAGTAGTTAGTAACTACTTACAAACTCTAGTTTAGTAAGTAGTTACTAACTAAGTGAGTTTCGTGTTTATAAATTTTGAACCGTTATAGTGATCTTTCTATCAAATCTCAAAATAATTTAAAAATTACGGTTCGTGATATTTAATGTTATAAAATCTAAAGTTTTATTTATAACGTTTTTTCTAATTAATGTAGTTCAGTGCATTTCGAAGTACATGTGTTATTATTTTCAGTTTCCACCGTCTACTGAAGAATGGTCCAAAATTGCTATCGATTTTGCATCTCAACATCAATTTTAGAATTGTTTATGTGCCGTCGATGGCAAGCATGCGGCTATAAAAAAAGCCAAACAAATCTGGATCTTTATACTACAATTATAAAGGTTTTTTTAGCATTATGTTACTTGCTATTGTAAATGCTAAAAAGTCGGCCATCGGTATTTATTTGCGGCTATTTCGTGTTCTAACACTCTATGCCTTCGTAGAGTTGGTTATTTCATGACGGTAATGTATATTCGCTGTACCTACAATAAATACAAATGCATGAAATATACCAATACCTTTGTTTATTGTTGGATGTCGTAGTCCTATAATCCTTTTATCGCTGGGTTGGGGTGTCCCGCTAGTACCTCTTCTAGGTTGATTGCCGCGTTTTCTTGCGAATTTCATTAAGCCGATTATCCTGAGGTCTTTGTGTATTTGCTAGTTTGTTACGAACCACGGCGCTTTTACTGCAATTCTTAGGTATCTATTTTGTACCACCTGTATGCTAAAAAGGAGTTCATCATGATCGATGTAGGCACAAATATCGGACGTATTTCTGTTTTATTCACAGTTTGGAGCATTATGGTAGCAAAATAAACTTAACTTACCAAAGCCAGCTCCGCTTCCTAATACAGTCGAAAATTTCCCATATGTATTTGTGGCATATGAGACTTTTCCACTGCGAACTACGAATTTACTAAAACCCAACTCTCAAAAAGGTTTGGATGCATCCAGGCAGGAATTTAATAAAAGATTATCGCGTGCCAGCGTTGTGGTAGAAAACTCATTTGGAATATTAAGTGCTAGATTTAGAATTTTCCACAAACCTATAAATGTGGAACTCTCAAAGGCAGCTGTAATTACAATGGCTTGTTGTTACTTGCACCATTTTCTTGTCAAACAAAACTATTCTGCATATTTCGATACCACTTTAGGAACTATCGATGGATGTTCACTTCTACGTTTAAGAACTGTTTTCGCAAAACTTTCACCACTTTTGTAATGTGTTTTTACAATAATTAAACGTTCTTTTGAATACTTCTCCATATTCTTAAATCTCATGGTATGTACGTGGCAACTGCAAAAAAAATCACCGTACAACTCGTATTAACAAAATGGCGGCAAATTTAAATCCGCCGCTCTTGTTGGGACACCTTTTATTTCTTTTCACAGTCGTTATATAATAGTATATTCTTCAACGAGTCTATAATGATGGCTATTATTCACGCGGATAAAGTTTCCAAAACGAGCGAGCGCAGCGAGTGAGTTTTGGAATCATCCAAGTGAATAATAGCCATTCTACACAAGTAAAAGACTACTTTCTCCACGACTATGAAGAAATTCTTCCATTGGGAATCGAACTATTTGTAGGCCCATTGATGCAAATTTGTTGATGCCAATTCTCTGAACAGTACATTTGCCGCGTTGGTAGTTCAAGAAGAAAGAACTATTTGTTACATTAGTTGGATGTAGTGCTATATACTTTTTGCATATTTCATAAAATACACCTGTCACTGTAAATTTTCTAACAATCTTTGTTTTAGTATTAGGTATGGTTATTAAAAGAGCTGAATTAAGGTCTTGAATGTCTTCCATTTTCATTAAATACATTTCGTTATTACGGCAAGCACCCATAACCCCTATGATTAATGCAACCTAAAAAAATACTACTTTCAAACTTTTACGTCTAAGTGAAACAATTAAATTTACCTTAGTTCCGAGTATATATATATATATATATATATATATATATATATATATATATATATATATATATATATATTGTCCGGAGATTCTGTGATAAATTTATTTGTATCTTCAGAGGTAAACGTTTTCGATTTATTTGCTTGAAATCCTTCTCCTTTTCGTTTAAGGAACGCCCGCAATTTTGAATAATTTTCGATGTACATTTCATTATTAACATTTAATGTACTTCTTAGTATAGAGTATATTTTCCATAAAATTGAAGATTTATATTTTTCGGAAAGTTTTGTGAAATATGCTAGGAGAACGTTTTCTGAAAAGGAACTTAACTTTATTGGAATGTCTCCATGCCATAAATGTTTCATAAATCTTATTATAGTCTTGCTTTGATCTCTCCGGTAGCAAATTCATTGTGGATGATTGAGCAATTTGATTAATTTCGGGAGGCGTATATATTAAATCTTCACTATCGCTACTGTTGTCCATTTTGTTCTCTATATATACGTAAAATTATGATTATATGATTATTTTGATATTTCAAACGACGCGCTGTCAGAAGCGATTTGCGTAGTTAGGTATTTGACGTTTTAAAAGAGACGATTTGATTTATTCATTTTAGCGTGATTTCTGATAATCATAGAATGTGATTGGCTAACGAGAGTGGATTCTTTTTCATTCTTCACTGGTGTGAAGAATTTATATCATTATTCAGCTAAATATCTAAAAGAATTTGTGCATTATTATATAGTCGTGGAGAATAGTATATTCTGTAACGAGTTTAGAATGAGAAAATTCGATCCGAGTGGAACATTCCGAACGCGAGCGTTACCGAGCGTGAGGAACCACGAGTATCGAATTTTCCATTCTAACAGAGTAACAGACTGTATTTTCTCCACGACAAGAAAATAAGAATCATTAACAATTAAACTAAATCTGAACAAAAAACAAAACAAGTTTTGAGATTAATATTTTAATTTCTTTACAACGAAGGTATGAATAACTAACAAATAAATGAAATCTCAACAAAACAAATCATTATACTATATGAACAGACAAGTTACTTAATGATTACTTACTAATATTGATATTTATAGTGTTGGTGCAATTACTGAAGTTAAAAATCGGTGCGTTGGAAATATTTTCCGTGACATGTTTCAAAACAGATTGATTTGAAGAGGCATATGTAACAGTTGTGTAGCAAGCAGAATTGGAAGATGAAGGAACGATCTCGGACGAACTAGATCCAGTAATCGAAGCGACTATTTGATTTGCTACATTTATTCGATTTTGTAGAGAATCTTCTATGTACCCTTCTGCTACTTGCGAAGACTTCCACCCTCCATGTCTTTTCAATGTAGTAATATCCGCACCTGCATTTACCAACGTAGTTGCTGAGGTACGGCGGAAACAGTGGCCAGTATATTCATGGGGTTATCCATATTCAGGAATGTGGCAATTTGTTTAGGCATATTGGCCAGTTTGTTTATTCCAATCACTTGTCGTGTACATTTATTTTTTTGGAAATTAATAAAAAAATTATCAGCAGGAACATCAAGAGGTCGCAGAGCCAAATATTTCTTTACAATATTATAAAATTCTCCTGTGACTGTAAATTCTCTTGGTTTTTTAGTTTTTGTAACAGGAATAGAAATTACTATTGCGAATCCCAAATCTTTAATATCGGAAATTTTAATGTTGTAGAGTTCATTCTTGTGACAAGCCCTAAAACGCCAATGACGAGAGCGACCTAGCAAAAAATACTACATTGTATTAAAATTGCAAATGGAATTATAATTTTTTATTACCTTTGTAACTAAATATGTCTCATCTGTAGCATTTTTTAAGAAATCATTAACCTTTTCTTCCGTAAAAACCTTCGATTTTTTAGCAATATAGCTTTCAGAAGAGCGCTTCAACAAAGCTCTTAATTTCTTATATCGTGATATATCAACATCGTGTTTCACATTTATAGTTGCCTTTAGGATTGAATATATTTTCCATAGCGTGGAAAATTTCCATTTTTTTAATAAGTCGCCAAAAAATGCCAGTAAAATGTTTTCAGAAAATGAGTTTGTTTTCTTTTCTTGTTGTCAGTCCCTTAACAGCGCATAATACTTTTCGTATTCTTTTCTCGATTTTTGAGACAGGAGGTTCGCGCTTATGTTATTTGCATAATTCGTAATTTCAGGCGGAGTACTATCCAATTCCGTATAATGGTTCACTCATTATTTTAATTAAATCGTATAAAAAAAAATAAATTAAAATTTGTCAGCATAATTATCCGTCAGATTTGCAACTGACACTGACAGTTTTCAAATCCTTGGCAATCTACGTCGTTTGGACCGATTTCGGAATATTCATACCGTATCTAGATATGGAATGAAAATACATGCAAAACGCATAAGAGCAAGTATTTCAGAAAAAAAATTCACATTCTAAAGTGTGAATGTTTGTTATTATTAAAAACGATTTTGTAATTATTACGTTCCGTATTGGTCGTGGAGAAACAATTTTCTTTCAACGTGTTTTTGATTAATCTTTGATATAATTCAGTTGTATAACTCAAAAAATGTGTAGTAATGTAATCAATTTTATCCATAACAGTGATTGTTTTCCCTTTATGGGCTCGTGTAAGAATGATATCGTTTTCAATAGATTTTCTATTTATTTATTTAACTGTACTCATATCTGGTTTATTGTTTTTGAAAAGTTTATTGATTTTATTAAAATTATTTGAAAATTTATATTTCTGAAGAGTACTATTTTCTACTTAGGGTTAGATCAACATCAACTCTGTTGTTCTAAACTTTTATTGTTAACATTAGTTAAATTGTAGTTGAAACCTTTACTGAGTAAATTTATTTCATTATTAGAAAATGTCTTAAATTCATGAATTTGTAAAAGAAAACGTGATTTGAATATGCGTCTTTACTCGTGTAATTTTTATTATTTTTGGAACCTGATTTTGAAATTAAACGATCTAATCTAATTTTGATTTTTGTAAGAGATATTTCGTATGAACTAATTCCTTAATTTTTAACCGTGTATTTAAATCTAACACATTAAAATCAACACTACTTAATCTAAATAGTAATTCAGTATGTATCACCTTTAAATATACGTTTAAAACATCTCTTTAATGTACTGAACTCTAGACGTTGTGTGGCGAAACTATTGGTTTTCAATCAATGAGTTTGTCGAAATTAAAAACTAGTTCGTTTCATTTTGAGTGTTAATATGAATTACCATCAAGTAAAGGCCAGTACAATTCAATTGTTAGTAAATTTACACAATATTTTACCTACTTTCTTCTGACAATTACTAAAACTTATTTTACGGTTGAGATCAGGTCAGGGACATAACTCCGAATGGACACAACGCCGAAACTTAGACACAACGTCGAAACGAATTGTTGGACACATCGCCGAAACTGGACACAACGCCGAAATCAGTCCTTGGACACAACGCCGAAAAAGGACACAACGCTGAAATGAGCAGTTGCACATATTGCCGAATGTGGACACAACGTCGAAAAGCAAAAATTGACGATACATAGATCGGAAATCGGGCGTCGATGCCGAAGTCTCAACTTTCTCTAAAACGACGACAGCCTCTTTTTTGCAGAAATTCTTACACTGGACATAAAACCGAAAATTGAAATTGGGTACATCGACGAAAGGCAACACAACATCGAAACGTCTTAATGGACATATCTCAAATATATTATGAAGTAACTCGCTTTACCTACCTTTGCCAATTCTCATATCGTTCATTATAAATCTTTCCAAATATTTTTATGTATTCATTTAATATTTAAGACGCAAATAATTATCATATTTATTTGTTCACTTTAATTACTTTCATTAATTTTTATTATCCGGCCAACGACTTGCCCGTTTATATTAAAAGACGGTACAAACTTGGAAAATGTAGAACATTGCGCGAGCATGTGCTCTATTTTGCCTTCATTCAGTACACTATATTCTATTTTCGAACATCAATTACCTTCATTATGACAAAAGTGATGTACATCTAAATATATTCTTTCAACGAGTCAGATTGCCGTTAAATGTGTAATAGATGTTTTTTTTTTTGGAAAAAATGATTTAACAAATTCGTGCCGTACGTACACTAAAAGTTTATCTTAGATTGATTCGATTCATTTTTTGATTAATAGTCACGTTTATAGGAAGTAATAAAGTTCTCCCTTTTGCGATCCCTGCATAATTTTTGTCAAAAAAACTTTAAAAAATATTTAGAGAATAGACAATAAAAAGATGAACTAATTCATAATAATGTAATATAAAAAATGTATAGTAAAATATTTAACACAAAGAAGACTAACATATAAATAAACACCTGACAGCGATAAATACAAGAAGACTCAATTATGTTAGTACTACTCGCACATATTGCTCAACTTTAATTCGGTCAATAGGACAGATGGAATGATCAACTGCCCTATCATAGGCGACGTCCTTTTTAGTGGCTGGAATTTTATTTAAATTCTGCCGGGTTAAAAGGAGAGTCCAAAGTGTTTACACGGTAGTAAAACCGTGGTCGGTGTATGTGTTTGGCATATCATACAAACTGCAGCTTCTCTAGGTTCGTCTTGATTTGACGGCGGAATTTCGTCTTCGACAGCAGCTTCTTCCTCGTTAGAATCATTGTTGTCTGAAAATTGAATAATCTTATTATATCGTTATTGGTGACAGTAATCAAAATAATTAATTAAGCTAATAATAATTACACTGTTGGTAGTATGGCTTATGTTGGACTCTAAGTAGGTTTAAAATTTTCCTTTTGGAAAGAAACGGCAATAAAATCGTCCACAACTAATAATACATAAAAATAACCTACCAATACTGAATGTTTGCGGAACATCGCTTGATAAAGGAACCAGTACAAACTCCTCATCCTCTTGGTGATTTTCAATATCTTCCTCTTCTTCTCCGGAAAAAGCGCTTTGAAAAATTCGTTCAACGCTATATTGTTCTGCATTTAAAAGTCTCCCCACCTCATTATTTGCATCGAACTGTTCGATCGCTTTTTTTATTCTGGCATCATTCAGCCTGTACTTTCGTTTACGTATGGCTGAATCTGCAAATCTTCGTCCACAAAAGCCTGAAGCTCGCTAGCAGTGGAAACAATGATCTCTTGTAAACGTTCTGACAATGTAAAGAAATATGTTAATGAAGATTATGGCACTCAGCGGTAAATTCCCAGACATTGGGACCTCTGACCCTTATTATGCGTAGTAACGCTGCATGAAAAGATTCACTGTCGTTATTCATTCTTCTGGCCCGTTTATGGCGCGGATTACAAAACAGAGCAAATCGACAAAAAATATAATTATAATTTATGCATTATAAGAGATACTTATGTACTCATGGTACATGAGTAGGTAGACTAACAATTTGCTGACAAACGCCCTTTTGTAGGTGTTAGTCGCTTTTGTTTCAAATGTACTGTTACCTTATAAGTAATTAAAACAGCATGGTAAACACATGGAATGAAACGTAGGTATTAGTAAAAGACATAATGAAATGGCATAGTAATAGCGGTAGCGTTGTTCCCTACAATAAATAAAATAGCGAAGACGATACTTCCAAATGCAAATCCAAATTAATTATTATTATTAACAGTATGTAAGAAATTTTTTTCAATTGGTTTTAATCACATTTAAATGGGGGATTGGCACATTATCGCCATAGTATCCTATATAAATAGTATCCAACAGTATCCAATATAAATCTTAGACAAAGATGATTCTTATTTAAAATATATGCACATTTTAGGAATTAATACTATTTAATAGGAAAATAATACCTGAACAGTTATAAGATTATCTTAATATCTTAAGATGATCTTATAGTTAAAGATTTGTTCGAAATCAATATGCATTTTTGAAATGGGGTTAAATCCTTATGTGACCCTATTCTTATATCAGAAACTAGTTGCGACATTTTGTTGAGTAAATTCATCTGTCTTTCCACGTCCGTTCCAAATGCATGAGGTAATAAATTTCTGCCGTGAATTTAGTAAATCAAACCACTCATTTATAGTTTGAAATATTACAGAGACTTCGGTCCACTTGCTACCCTTGGGCATAAGTCCTCTCTCTCTCCGCAATATGCAATCGCTTTTGCGACAGAATTTGAAAAAATCTGAACCGCAGATTTAACCCGTTGCCTCTGCGATCCTTTTAGGCCCAAATATTGTGGGGTTAACTTGTGTGCTAATGTTAATTCACTAGTAGAAATGTTCAGCAAACATTCTAGATTCAGCGTTTCTCAACCGAAAACGTACCGCGGACCAATAAAATATCAATTTTTTCAACGCGGACCTTTGAAAACATTATTTTATTTAATTTTTTAATTAAATAAGAAACAAAATTCAATAGTATCATTTATGTAAAAGATTACAGAATAATTACAACAAAATTAAAGAAACATATTTTTTTAAAGTCACAAAACATTAATCTAAAACTAAATCAATGAGATTGCTGTTTTTCTTTTTCACTGACTAATTTCTCTATCCTTGGAGTCAAGAGTAGTAAGGGCAAGACGTAAAGCAGGTCCAACAGCCAAACGATTTCGTTGCTTTGTTTTATTACACAAACTGCTGAGAATGCAGTCTCACACAAGTATGCTACCGCAAAATGAAGTAAGATTCTGATTGCCTTCTCGTATAATATGGGATATTCACTCTTAACTTTCATCTAGAACTATATTATATTTGTTGCCAAAACGTCTCTGCAAATAACACACTGTGGTTTTGGCAAATTTTGTTCGGATTCCAGCCAAACAATAAATCCAAATTTCAAGAAATCATCTTCATATTGACGTACAGAAACAAACTTTCTTTTTGCTTGCGGGGAATCACTTTGTGGATCATTGTTATCATAATTAGTGCTCGAACCACGCAATCCTGAAGCTGATTGTTGAAAAAAAAATCAATGAGAGTTTTTGACGTTTTCTTCTTACTCAACACTGATGAATTTATATACCCGACTGACTGCAAAACACAACGTGTATCAACAGTATAACGGGGTACACAGTTTCCCCTTCCATACGAAGTAACCTTGCAATTGACTAACCTCGATCTTGTATTAGTCGAAAACGAAAACATTAAAAGTAATAATAAAAATCAGGTGGTCGTGTTGACATTAAACGTGCCGCGCCTGTTGTTAATTCGGTACAATACGGCCTTATTATATGATTTTTATAGTTCAAAGAAATGTAAATCACTAATCATTAAAAATAAGTACAAAACAGACTATTAAAAAATTATATTTGTAATACGCTTATGTGGACCAGCGGTTAATAAACGCTGTTCTAGATAGTGTTTATTAATAACATGGTTATAAATCACAAATCCACTATCAATAAAGTAGCAAGTTTGATTAAGCGCGATGCATCGGCAAAAACAAAAATCTTCAATTGGTCATCAGCGGGATGCACAAAGCAAGAATTTTTGTCGTGTCCAATATTTAAATTTGACCACAGTTTCAAGTTTTCAGATCTCATATCACAAATAATACTAGTAGCGATGTATCCTGCTGGATGGAGTTCTTGAATAATTTGGGCAGAATGTGCTTAGTCATGGCTTGATCACACTTTTAAAAAATTGGTTGTTTGCAATTGGAAATCAATCTCCGTACTATAGCAGTTTGGCAGCATTTGTGGGGTCCTATCATCTATTCATTTTTCTTATCAATTTCGATTTTATTTAAGCGATAAACCTCGTCAAAGCTATAACACATAAGCGATCAAATTCGCTGAGTTCTGTAGACTTTTGCTTCATTAATTAGAGTACATTGTAAATGATGCCCTGATCAACTTCAAAATTAGAAACTCACTTCCTCTATGTCGATAATGCAGCTAATGGGTAATTGTGACTTCGTAAATACCTGTAGGCTTTGGGGCTTACGTTCCGTAACGAAACAGCTGCTTGACATTCTATTTTTCCTGTGCATCTAGTTGGTGCCTTAGTAGTTGCAGTTCAGTATCTGTGTTACTAAAAAGGAAAGAATATAGGAATTATGAAATATTTTTACTTTGCATCGTTACGTTTCAATTTTGGTCTGGCTATAACTCGCAGTGCAGGAAATAAGCTCCTTGATAGACTCACTAACTCCCATTACGTTGAATATTTCTTCATTTACACTAGCTGTAGAAGTAGATAGTATGATGGAAGTAGCTTTAGATGAACTTTCTAAGAGTTCTTTGACTTCACGCTTTTGTCTTCTTTTATTTAATCGATGAGATCTTTTTTTATCGCAATAAGTTTGTTTCGGAAGGTTTAAAGTGGGAATAGCATCACGACTCAAATTACAACTGCAACATGGTGTATAATTCAATATTTGCTGACGTAGTGGTACCTGAAAATGGGTATCTGCGAAATGAATGGAACGTATGCTTGCTGAAATAATAAAGATTATAAACAACAAAAACTGTACCATGCTTCAAGTTTATTTTATCTTGGCTCCTACATGCTACTACCCACTACTTACAAAGATCATCACCTGGCGAAAAGTATTTAATTTCACTGCCTTTCGTTTTACGGGTGTAATTAGCACACTTTGCAAGAACAGCCCGGCATCTTTCGTTTGGAGTAGTTCAATCACAATCAAATATTATATTTATAAAAAATATCCAGTCCACACAAAACACTCCACTGATATCAGCAATTGTAATAAACAAAGAAGATGGCTGCCGTGTTCCATGCATGACGTCTTGCGCCGTCCCGACCGATTTCAGATTCCTACGTAGCATACCATTGTATATCTATTATGGACAATAGTGGGTCGACGGGCGGATAAGTAAACAAACACCGCGATAAGTTTGTAGTGGGACTAAGGGACGAGTCGGAACATCCGAGGTGGGATTATTGGGGTCGTACTGTAATATTTGTGTTACCATAATTGAAGGTAATCTTTTCATTAACACTTACCTTTATCAGTAACGTAGCTGGTCTGGCGTAGTCTGTGAGATTACTTTTTTGTAAGAGAGAACAATAATAAAAATAAAGATAAAAAATATGTTATTTAACATAAATATTATAAACATAAGTGAATGGAATTATGTAAAAATGAAGATATTAAACTAAGATTTTAAAAAAATAAACTCCTTACAAATATTTGGAAAAAAGTACATATGTTTGTAAACCCAACGCAAAAAAATACAAGAAAAATTTGAAAAACAATCATATTGCAATTTTAAATTTTCAAAATATAAACTAAACAAAAATCTAAGTAAAATGAACATTGAACAAAAATGTTGGTCTCCAGCATGAGCCAAACTTCAGTGTTTTTAATTACAATTCTTACATAATGGTTGCGTACATTCTAAACAACCGGGCTTTTTACAACGCAAGCACAGGTATTTTGTCATTCTGCGCTTTTTACTAGAACATATGTTGCAAATCGTATGTTTTTCTAAAATCAGGGCTACTAGCTGGCTGTCCTCTTGTACTTCTGGAACTCCAAGTAACCTGCTAATGGTAGCACGTAATTCACATGGAATATGGGTTAGTGTCAATCTTCTTTTCATGTGATCTTGAACTAATTGCATAGCTAAACACTTTTTTTATCACTGGATTTTTTTATAGCACTGGTGTAGGATATATGAATTTGCTACGGAAATATCCAAAACTCGAAACAAAATTGCTAAGGGCCATCACCAAGTTTTTGATTGTAGTGTAAAATAATTTCTGGCTTGTGGCTTTGCCTTTGTGAAGTGATGTGACGCTTAGAAGACATCATCCTCTATTTCTATTGAGTTTTCTTCCATTTCTTCTTCTTTTTGAGGGATGCCTAGAAACTCCATCAAAAGCAATGCCTTTTCCTTGTCTAGTTGTGACACTCTGCCTTGCAAACTGAATGCCCACCATTTTCTCCCCGGGTCGGAGTTGTCCACTAGCTGTGTGATTCCTGGGTGAATTGAGAGTAACATCAAATTTTCTTTCTTTTGTGTGGATCTTGTGTCAAACATGAATTCGGCCCTGTTCATTTCCGTATTTCTGTTGTCCAGTTCGAATGTAAAATGCTTTTTATTGTCAAATTCTACTGTTTTAGCAGCTTCGTCTGTGAATAAGATATTATTAAATAAGCTAAAGAAGTCATCGTAGTTGATGTCTTTAAGAACTGTCTCTTTTGAGGGCGCTATGCAGTCTGTTTCTGACACATTGAGTGAATCTCTTAGAAGAGTTTCAGAGAGAATAGTGTGGTGTTCAAATCCACAGTTTCTGAAGAATCGTCTAAGCTATCATTCCATCCATGGTTTGCCGTTTTCCAACTCTCCAATCTTGATCTTTAAAGGGTCCTCTTCCGTTTCTTCCTCGGTTTTGGATGTGCTGGTCCCCGGTTCCTGTGATGTTTCATCGTGGTGTTTCTTTCTCTTTGTGGGGGGGTTCCTCAATCTTTTGTCTATTTGCTTCGTCTCTTTCTTCTACTTCCCTTTTGAATAAGTTTAATATTCTAAATAGGCTTGTGTCTGTGAGAGGCTTTTGATTGAGCCAGGAGTCTAGTAAGAGCTTTGTTCGCTGATGAAATCCTGCTTTAAGTACATAATCCGTAAAGGAGGGTGTGTAGGAACACATTGTGATGTTGTTATATTTACCACTAATCTGATCAGCCTTCTAGATGGACGGAAGTCTACCTTAACAGAGAGAGACATGCGAGGGGGTAGGCTTAATACATTTTCTGCAGTGACTGGAACTAGGTTTGAGCCTGCAGCATCATATTTGGCTATTTGGCCGTTATAGAATAGTCCAGAGTTGCTGCATGGTTTCAGGTCCTTCAATGTTAGGCCTTGGACTGTTAAGAAATCTTTTAGCAGGTAACATTTTCTGCAGAAACCTAAGACATCGTTGGCTTCTATGTGTGTGATGTGATCATCTTTAATATATATTCTAACTATGCATCCATCAAGAGTCCCATACCATAGGCTAACACCATAATATTTATTTGTTTTCTTGTTGTATCTCTGTCTAGTCGTGTAACCTCCAACTATTAGATTTTTCATTTTTCATGTCTAGTGCGGTGGGGGTTCTCTCTTCTCTTTTTATTAAATTTGCAAGAATGCAAAATAATGCTTGTTTCTTACTAAGTCTGATGACATCTTCTTCTGATATGTGTGGAAGATCTAGTAGCATAGATTTGGCTTTTGTTTTCCATACTTTGTGACTCATGGGGAATGCTGATAGTAGATAAATTTTGTTCATGAGGCACTTCACCTTCACTTCTTCAATTTCTTTTGTCTTGAATTGGATGCTTGTTTCGTCAATTTGCACTCTCCTTAGAAGTATCTTTGGCCATTGATCCCTTCTTATTATGGTTGTGATTGTTGACTCGTAATTTTTGGCCCTAACAGTAACTGAGGTTAGGTTCACATTTTTCACTTTATCCTGAATCCTGCTTATGAATGTGTGCTTTCAAATGGAGATAGTTCTTTTGTTTCTTCTACACTGCCTTGTAGTCAGGGGATAAGGGCTTTTGCCTTTTCCTAGGATGTCTCTATTGTTCTTTTGTGTGCAGAAATTGTATGTGCACACCATTTCCACTTGCACAGGTGGAGCAGGGGAAAGCCTACATCTGTGTCTTTCTTTTGAATTGTCAGTCTTGTTGTTCCTTTAATTGTGGAGATCCATTCAACTTCCACAGCTCCATGGTATTCTCTGTTTGTTATTTCTTCAATAAAAGAGTATGTTGTTTCTGCAGGGAATAGCCCCTTTAATTGTTCTTTGGATAGAGGTTCGTTTGAAATTTCTTGGTTTGACAATTGAAGAAGAGAATATTTCTCTCTAGGACCTGTAGTTTTCCCATCAATCTCATCTACAACAGACCTGAACTTTAGTCTGAGGGCATGATGACTTAAGAGATATATTGAGGCTGAAATTACCCTGATTGGTTTGAGAGAATTCGTAAAAGAATCGGGCACACTAGAGGAGGACACTTTAGACATAATTTTGTATAGTTCTTCTCTAATATTTATAGGTTTTCTGTATAGTATTTCGGGGTTGTTTCCAATCGAAATCTGGGGTGCATGAGTCTATAAATCCGTTGCCTTGTATTTGTGTGCTGTTTGTTTTAATTTGTTAGGTTGCTAGTGTTTTTATTTGCTGAGTGGCATTCTGTATTAGTGTAGTTGTGTTCTGTTGTTTTGTGATTGTGTTTACTCGTAGGTCGTTAGGTAGCTGCTTGTTTCTTAAGTACCATGGTGCGTTTGTTATTATTGTTCTATTTATCAGCGCTTGTAGTTTTTGGATATTTTTGTTCTGGGACCATACTGCTCCTGCGTATGTATGGATGTGATTACTATTGTTTTTAGGATTAGGATATTGGTTTGGAGAGGTAGTTTGTTTTTGTGGATTAGGAGGGGACAGAAGTGGGCTACCACTTGTCCGGTCTTCTTTCTTAAATTTGCTGTGTGCGCAGTGTACGTTATCTTGGAGTCCAGGGTTATGCGTAGGTATTTTGCTGTTTGTCCATTGTATTGGATTGCCGTTGATCTGTAGTGTTCGTGTGGGTGTGACTTTTCTCTTCGTGAAATGTAGTGCTACGGTTTTCTCTTCATTGATTTTTATTCTCCATTTCTGGCACCATTTTGTTGTTCTGTTTATTGCTTTTTAGAGTTTGCTTGCTGCTAAGTCCGGTTTGAAGGATTGTGTGTAGATTATGGTGTCGTCTGCGTATAGCGCTATATCTGCTGTGGCATGTGTTGGTATATCTGCCGTGTAGATGTTATATAGTTGCGGACTAGCAGTGAGCCTTGTGGGACTCCTGCTTTTGTTTCTTGTAGTTGATCTGTCTTTGTCAATTTTTGTTCTGAAGGTTCTGTTTGTAAGGTATGATTTGATTAGTTTTACGTATACGGTGGGGATACTTTGCTGTTGCATCTTGTAGAGTAGACCTTCGTGCCATACCTTGCCCATACGAAGGCTTTCTCTACATTTAGGAATGCTGCTGTGGTTGATCTTTTGTTGTTGAAGCCTGCTGTGATTTTTGTGGTGATTCGGAGTACTTGATGGGTGGTGCTGTGTTGTTTTCGGAATCCGTGTTGGTCTGGAGGAAGAATTTTGTTGATTTGTGTTATGTCGGTCAGGCCGGCAATATTTTGCTATTGTATTTAGTAACCTTATTATTGGTCGGTAGCATTGTGGGCCGTTTTTGGGTTTGCCGGATTTGTGTATTAGTATGGTGTCTGCCTCTTTCCACTTGTCAGGAAAGTGTCTCAGTTCGTATACTATTTTGCTATTTGGGTAATATATTGTATTGTTGTTGCTGGTAGGTTTTTCAGGGTTTTGTTTGTTATTTCGTCAGGTCCTGGTGCTTTGTTTTGTGGGAGTTTTGCTATAATGTTGCTTATTTCTTGATTGGTAATTTCGGTGTGTTTGTAGTTATCTTGTTGGTTTTGTATGTCTTTTGTTTCTTCTATTTCTTCTATGAAGTGCTTTTGTTCCTGGATGCTGGTGGGCGTGGTTGAATTGTTGTTCCAGTGCGTCCGCTTTCACGTTGGTTTTTGCTACTTCTGTGTCCCATTGTTCATTTCTGTAGATTTACAGTTCATTTTTGACGAAGTTAGTGAGTCTGTTAAATGTAGTTTTGTCTTGTGGATCGAATGTTCTAAAGTATTTTTCCCTTGCTTTGTTCTTTTCTTTTATTTTTTCTATTATGTGTGTTGGGAGTTTGTGTGTGGTGATTTTGATGTATTCTGTGGTGGTGGATTTCTGTAGTGCTGTTTTTATTTCTTTATCTATGTGGTCTGCTATGTCCAGGTCTTCTGTTGTATTGATTGGATTGTTGTTTAATGTTAATTCTTTCTGGAATTGTTCCCAGTTGGTGTGTTTGCGTGATTGAACGTCTTTGTCTTGTCCTTTGCCTATTTTTACTGGTATCGGGTTGTGGTCCGACGATAGTTCGTTTATTGTTCGATGTGGTTGTCTAATGTGGTGTTGTACATGATCATAATGTCGAGTATATCCTGTCCTCCGTTGTGGTGAGTTGGGTCTTGTAGTCCTATGACTATTGCTTTTTTTTTATCCACTTGACTTGAACCCACGACCTCCACTTTGCTAGGGTGGGGCTCTTCCATCTGAGCTATCGAGTTAAACTTTTACTGTATGTACTTTAAAAGTTAATTTTAAATAAAATACAATTAATGATTATTAAATTGAACTTCTGTTCGTTCACTAAACCAATTTCTATTATTATTACTGTTGCATACAGCAAATAAAAATTAACAATCAGTCACGTGTTGTCATGTGAGAAACCTTAGCGAATTGCGGGCTCACATGACATTCACAAAAAGTTGTAATGCCCCTTATCTTTGGGTGCTACTTTTATATTGCGCCCTTCTGGTTTGGTAACCCAGCGCGGTTTTATCTTGCCTCGGCTTTGCTCAATCGGGTTTATTTTATAAACGGGGTGTGGTTCGTAGTAATTACTGGATGGGCTTAACACTGCAACCTTAAATAAAATTCGTAAAGCATTTTTAACACGTATATTAGACCAATATTTACAATAAAATAAACGTAACTAATAATATATATGTACGACCGCCCTAATCCAGGTCCTGGGCTTCACTGGGTACGTAGTCGCTTCTGTGAACAAAAGATAGTCTTTTTAATCTATTCCTTACCTAAGAGGCAAAGTGTAGGTTACGGTCCTGTATGTACAGTAGCGAGGTTGTCAGCCTTGATACCGTTGTTGGTCGAGACGCCAGCGCAATGAACTCGACTCGTTTGAGAAAATCGATATCGTGTTTATACGTTAGTAACTCTGGAGCGCTGAAGCAAGGATGTTCTACTCCCTGGAAGTAATACACGCGAAATGCACGTATACAAACGCGAGGTATTGGGACGATCTTTCTTTAATTATTACGGGTTTAATTTTGGCAATTAGATTATTTATCTAACTAACTTAATTACCGATCTCTGTACTGAGTTTAATTATTTATAATTAATCTAGGGAACAAAAATACTTAATATTAAAAAAACTACTCTAATAGGTTTACGTAAAGATAGGAAAATCTACGTACGCTCTAATTTATTTACAAACGTTCGTGCACCAAATATTTACGATGGTTCGGTGGACGACAAATTTATGCTACTGATTTATACAACAGGTTATGGAGGTACTCTTCTGCGATTCACAGACACTGTATACGGTTATTCAGTACTGGGTGTAGGAAGTGTGTGAGTTTCGAGCGGGATTTCAGTAATGTCCAGAAGACATAGGCGACGGCCTGTCTTTACTGTATATACTGAGAGAAAGGTTGTAGGTCTTTACAGCCCTGTAACAACCCTTCACCCTCAAGTGGTGACGAGATACGTCGGGGGTTACCCCTGCGTTTCTCTAGGTATACTTTGTGGTGGCGAGTGACGATGGGATCTACCCTGCGTGCTACTCTAGGTGTTAGTGTAGTATAACTCCTGGAGCTCAGCCCGGACTTATTTACGGTCTGTAGTGTTTGAGTGTAAATTGTCAAAATGTATAACTTTACAACTTACGTGTCTATCAATAGCAGTACAGAATTGAACTTTAGGTTGCCCGATCGCGAAGGACTCTTCGTCGGTGAACAACAGGTCGGTGCTTACGCTAAGCAAACGGAGCGGCTGCGGCTACTGGTTTCTGGAACGGTCAACGGTGCGGTGGCGGCTGCTGGATATCGGCTTAACTTGAATCTACTAAGATTCATCTTCTTCTATGCGCGTCGCGAGTTTATAAAGGTGCCTCTGTGGGCGGTTTCGCGGCTACCGTGCGGGGGATACCGTTATGCGATTGGTTAAAATCGTTCTGACGTGTAGAAACTTTCGGTTTCTTAGAACTACACGTCAGCAGTGATGAATAAATTATTTGTTGTGCAATATCGCGTAAACTTATGAAATCTTACATACAGGATGGTCCGCACATAATTTATTCTAAAACATATAAGTACAGGACGCTGGTTCTTTACAAAGTTGACTGTGATCCTTCATTCTGTGTATAATAATTATAATACATCGTAACTAGGGAAGTACATACAGTTCAAGTTTGAATCGATTGTGACTTGCCTCCGCGATAGCTCAGATGGAAGAGCCCCACTCTAGCAAAGTGGATGTCGTGGGTTCTAGTCCCACTCGAGTTAATCTTTTACTGTATGTACTTTAAAAGTTAATTTTAAATAAAATACAATTAATGATATATATATATATATATATATATATATATATATATATATATATATATATATATATATATATATATATATATATATATATATATATATATATATATATATAACTTGCTCTCACAATTACAATACTCTTAGTTCTGTTTCTTGCTAAAATGAGTTGTGTAAACTAGTGTTGCTAATTTAACAATACATTTATATTCAAAACAAACAATTACTTGTACACTTTTCTATATATATATATATATATATATATATATATATATAATAATATATACAAATTTTTTTAATTCACAGAAAATCTTAAAAACTTCAAATACCTACTAAATATCCGCCTTGTTCGGTAGGTACTAATGTTACAGTTTCTATCCCAGATGCTATCGCGCACGTGGATCATTCAGAAATGTCATTGCTGTTGTGATGAAGCTAATGGTAATTACAAACTTGTAACAAAGGACAGAATATTACAACAATTATGTGCGCGATCGCAGTTCGACCCTTGTGTAAATTCAGACTTCTTGCCCGTTAATGACATCCCAAATTTGTCGACTTCCCTAAGAAAAGCAGCTACAATTGCTTCTGGTACTATTCAAGATTACCAGTGATGCAATTGCACTAAATTTGTAGAAACAATAGCTGCCGTTGTAAAAAACAGAACAGATTGTACAATAGTAAGTGCCACCACAGTTCTTCTTGTTCAAATGAATAGATGCTATTTTGCTCAAGTTTAAATGTTTTCTTGTAAGATAAATAGATGTAAGTTTACATGTCTTGCTAAAAAATAAGGTTAAGTTTACGTGTTCAAATAAACAGATTAACAAAATTTAGATCTAAGCATAAATATTTTCTGGTGGGATAAATAGATCTGACAAGTTTACATGTTTTGCTTAAATAAATAGATTTAGGTTTACGTGTTCAAATAAATAAATTAAACAGATTTAATTTTAAAGCTTGTTTTGTTCAAAGAAATAGATTTTATATTAAAATTAATTTTTCGGATTTCGGTTATTAGCGGTAACATAGATACCAAATGGATCACATAATTAAATTAAACAAACGAAAAACTAAATCGTTTCGTTAACTGTATACCAACGTCATAATTCTTACTACATAGTTAAAAAAAACAATCTTAGAGTTAAAAATATCAATATCAGTTAATTCATTTGTTCGCCCAAATTGACACACCATATACTTTCCAAAGCCATTAGTTGTCCATCGGGTATTACTGGACTTACGGCATTCAATACTAACATATCCTTTCACACCAGTTTCAACGCGACTGTTGAACGCGACCATTTGAACGCGACCGTTTGAACGCGGGCCGTTTGGACGCGAAGCCTTTAAACGCAGAGTCGTTTGAACGAGGAATTGTAATACAAATATTGCTTATACTTTAAATATTTACTATATAAATTTATGAAGACCATAGCCAGTTCTGAAGTCTATGCGAAACATGTAAATCAATTTTAAGAACTCTCTTAAAAAATATTAAATACTTTTTGCTAGCTGGCTAATTTTATTCTTCCAAACTTTTTCTATATGAACCAAATTTGAAAAAAGTTAGATGGGTCAATAAAGTGAAAAGCATATTTTAAAACCGTCAAGAAATAAACTATTGAGGAACACCATTGTATTACAACTTATCGTATTGTACGCATTAGAGCTCAAACTTTATTATAAGTTGTTCCTTTAGGCATTTCAAAAATAAAAATGCAAATATTTTCGTGTAATTAAATTGTAAAGAGAAATTTTAAAGCTTGTTTCGCTATTAAAAATATTCTTTCTTTATCTCATAGAAATATACTGAGAATCGGCATTATCCATCCATCCATTTGGTAACGTAACTAATTACATAGATCACGTTTTGTCGGCCTAAATATATAACAACGGATTTAATATTTGATAAATTGCAAATAGACAAGGGTATGCTAACATAACAAAAAATCTTCCTACAAAATCATTTCACGATGGCCTCGCGTTCATGGGCTGGGACCACTTGTTGGGCTTCTACGGTGTCGATTTCAGAAGCGTACCGGAATATGATAGCTCTCCACATAAGGCATCCTCGGTTTGTCCACCGAGAAAAGTCTACTGGCGCGGAGTTCGGTTGCTCGAAATAATTTTCTGTAACTCTGGATCTCGGAGTTGTTCATTTCGAATATCTAGACCTGATCTCGTAGGGATGTCAATGGATATATACGTGAGGCATTCCTCCTTTTCCGCGTGTGGCCTGCTATCACGTTCATTTTCCCTCGGGTATATTTATAACATAGGATTTTATGGCTAATTCCCACCGAGCGAGCCTTCCCGTTGGCGACTTTATAGCGAGAGGAGGTCATTACGTGTACCGGGTTTCACACCAGGTAGCCTCTAAACTTGTTTACAGCCCAGACAATGGCTAGGGCTTCTCGCTCTGTTTTTGAGTAGTTTCTCTCAGCTGGTAACACCCACTGGCATATTCCACTGGTCTTTCGTCTGTGCCTTCTCTCTGGCATAGTACAGCGCCAAGGGCATAACTGCTTGCGTCTGTTCTTAGCGTAAACCGTATTGACATGTCTGCTTGACGTAGGATGGGTGCAGGTGTTAGTAGTCGTTGAAACACAGCTGCCTGGTCTGGACCCCATGCCCATGTTGTGTTTTTCTTCAGCAGTTTTGACAACGGTCTTGCGACTTCGGCAAAATTCGGGATGAAACGCCGATACAATGAGCACGTCTGCAGGTAGGACATTAGTTGCTTGACCAATTTAGGCTCTGGTAACTGGGCGATGGCTATAGTTTTCTCTGGGTCTACTTGGATGCCTTCGGGGTTTATATAACGTCCCAAGTACTTGATTTGCCTGCAGCCAAAGATGCACTTACTCTTCCTTACGTGCAGTTTGTAGGTTAGTTTGTAGATTTGTAGATCCTTGACATGGTCTTGTCTGGATTTTGATAGCAGGATGTCATCCAGGTAAGCCAGTAGGGTAACCTGTGATCTGCTGGTGCGGAAGCGGTCCATCAGCCGCTGCAATGAAGCCTGTGCATTGCGGAGTCTGAAAGGCATCCTGCGAAAACGAAACAATCCGAACGGAGTAATGAACGGGGTTTGTACCTGTCGCACTCGCTCACTGAGATCTGCCAGTATCCAGATTGAATATCTATGGTGGAGATGACCGTGGCTCGTGCCGTGTGGAGTAGGTCATCTATCCTGGGGAGTGGGTAACGATCTGGAGTGGTTACGTGATTCAATTTCCGATACTCCACACACACACACACACGCACGCACGCACGCACGCACGCACGCACGCACGCACGCACGCACGCACGCACGCACGCACGCACGCACGCACGCACGCACGCACGCACGCACGCACGCACGCACGCACGCACGCACGCACGCACGCACGCACGCACGCAAGCACGCACGCACGCACGCACGCACGCACGCACGCACGCACGCATTTGATTATCCGACTTTGGCACCATAACTACCGGCGCGGCCCATGGTGAATCGCACTCCTCGATAATGTTTAATTTCAACATTTTATTCACTTCCTCTTGTAGGACTAATTTCTTTTGTTCTGCCAATCGGTATGGGGCTGTCGATATGGAGGGATTATTCCCCGTTTCAATCCGGTGTCCGCCGTGCGGGGTTGCTTCCCGTCCCGGGGCAAACACGTCCGAGAATGATTCTAGCCAACACCGAATTTTTTCCTGGTCTTGTTGTGACAGTGTCTCCCCCTCGTCTTGGCGTAGGTCGAGTAGTCTCCAATCGTGGCAGCTTTTTACTTGGAGGTTGTAGGAAGATACTAGATGGAGGCATGTTGCATTTATTACAATAAATCAAATGATTTTATTACAACCTCGCTCATTTAATAATATTTTTTCGTACAAAAAAATTCATATTCTTTGATAGAGATAATGCCAGATTGGCGTTTCAAGCTTTGTTTTCACATTATATACAAGCAAACGATGTGAAAAGGGATAAGTGCATTCATGGTGAGATAGTTAGACTGTGTGTGAAGATCGGATATGATCGGATAAGCTCGGGTAAGATCGGGTATGATAGTGTAAGATCGGATAAAATAGGAATGTTTATTTTGCCATTTCCAAGAATGTGATCTTGAAGAGCATTTAACCGATGGAATTCATTCTTCATGTTTCCACAAACTGATTTCTAAGAATTGCCCAAGCTGATACACGCGCATACGCAAAGCCAATTATATAATTCATTGATTAGGAATGCTTATTTCCAAGAATTTGACCATGAAGAGTAGGATCGGATCAGTTCGGATAAGGTTTATAGGAATTGTAATAACTTCTAAGACTTATACAAAAGTGATTGATTAGGAATGCTTATTTTGCTATTTCCAAAAATTTGACCTTGATAAGCATTTAGCCAATACAAGAACCATTTAAACTTGATCTACTTTTTAGCTTAGACAACAATCTGTCTGAACTGTAATATGAGACCCCTGCAGATGACCGTGAAAATTGATTTCTAAGAATTGTAATAACTTCTAGGAGGTGATCTTGACTCAGCCAAATTCTAAGAAGTGCTTGAACAAAATTTGATTTAATATCGGCCTAGCTATTTTTAGATTTGAACTTGAAGCGAGGAGGGCGTACGTGTACGGCAGATTACCTGACTTAACCTTCAACATGGAAATTCGTATACTTTGATTTAGTATCGGCCTACTATTACTATTGAGGGAAGATGTCATCTGCAAATGTGGCGAACACAGGATATTGATTTTCGAACGAATACTCATCGGTTTCCTCATAATCGTCATCGTCTGGTCTAAACAACGCATTAATTTTCACAGTCTTGGCTCTCGGATCGTTTGGTGCCGGGCAGCTCTTGGTATATTGGCCTTTTTCTACAGGAATGAAATGCCATTTCCATTTTACCTCTGGTGCTCCATCCTATTCGAAAGCGTACGAGTTATGTGGTTCGCTGGAGAAATGCCACCGTTTGCCGGGAAGGTCGAGGACGATTCCCGCGTCTTCCATGAAGTCAACTGCGAGTAGTGTTCGATTTTCTGCGTTTGGCAATATAACGAAGTCTGTGGGTACCAGTTTCCCTTGGAGGCCTACGTTGACCCTTGTCGTGAGAACTTTTTGTGGCCGATTTGTCCGTCTGCAAGTACCAGATTAATGTGGTGGGACATACAAGGGGCTCCTTGATGTTTTAGGGTTTTATAGAGTGTGTCTGGCTATGCTTGGGCAAACTCCTGTATCGAGGTAAACACATCTTCTTGCTTCACCCATGTTAATGTGTATTACTGATCACTGTCGCCTTCGCGTTTGCTTTGTAACAGCTCCCTCTTTTCTGCCAGGTAGAAGGTGAGTTGTGCCAATGCTGCTTGGTTGTTGTTGTACTTCCGGCACTGGTTTCTAGTCACGCCGAAGGTCTTGCGCCCTAAACAGGCGAGCGGTGTGCTAGCGGTTGTCGTAAAAGGTGTAAATGCTGCTTCTAGTTTCTTCTTCTTCCTGCATTCTTCTACCGTGTGATCGAGGTTCTTGCAGTAATTGCACTTGTTACGTGTAGTGTTGGGGTTTGGCCCCGTTCGATTTGGTTTAGGTGTAAGCGTTATCAGTTCCTCTTCGAACTTGCGTAACTCAGTTATCAGGGTTTCATATGAATTGAACTGCGGCCTCGAGAGTTTCTTCTTGATCCGGCGATGCAGTAGTCAGTATATGGTGTAGCTGCAATGGGTTTGGGCATATGTCGGTCCTCAGGAAGCTCTGCTAGGAGTGACCGATTCTCACATATGAAGCGTTCGGTCGGCGTGAAGTACAAATAAAAAAGTGTGGTTGTTTTGATTGTTATATTACAAAAGATAAATTGCACCACAGTCTATCTCAGTGAGGTACAAACTTAAGAAACTCACTGTAATTGAGAACTCATTGATTTTCAGGTATGAGGGATGCAGAGATTTACCCGTAGGTGTAATCAGTATTAGCATTTTGGTTTGTTGGACGCCACTCAATTTATACGTTTAATAATTAAAATACAACAAAAATTGAGAAAGTTGTACCTTATTAGCGTAGGTAATCTAAATAGCAATTGTAGTTATATGTACATTTAAGTAAAACAAAATGTTTCAATAATTTCGGCATAAAATAACTCCAACGATATTTGTCGTAACTACTTACGATTTGTTTACCTACGTAAAACGTACTTTCACAAAAGGATACGTACTACTTACATGTACTCAAAATGAATGTAACTTGCTCTTAAAACGAACGAACTGTAGCTTTAGAATTTTCATTTCCATTCACAAGACACACCATACGATAATGTAATAGTTATTTACGCTATAAGTCCGCTACAACGGATATTACGGACGAATAAGTAATTAATTCGGACGAGGCGAAGCCGAGTCAAAATTTGTTTGCGTAAAAAGTATGTAATATCCGGGTACCGGACGAATAACGTAACGTATTTTATTTCATACTGAAACTCACTCAAAATTACGAAGAACCAAAAATGCACTTGTTCAAACCTGCGTCAAGCAAAAATGGATAATTTTCGTGGTTAGCGGGATTGCTAGGGTTGTTTGTTTACAATTTGCGATCAGTCAAAAAAGTAAAAATATGTGATGAAAATATGAAGAATTATGACGAAATCTTAAAAAAATGCAAAGCAGTTACAGCAAAACTTATTCCACTCAAGTCTGAGGAGCGTTACAATAAAAAATACAAGGTGTTTAATGAATGGCTGCGGCAACATGAAGTGCAATTAATTGATGAGGAAGCTATGCTGGCATATTTATATGATTTGGTGAATAGTTTTTCCGTTTTAAATACATAGTTTTAGTACAACTTGTTACATTTCTAGTCCAAAAAATACTGCGGTTCTTCTTTGTGGAGCAAATATTTGATGGTAAAATCAACGCTGCTTGTCTTTGAGAATATTGATATTTCAACATTTGCAAGATTGAAACCATTTACAAAACATCATATGAATTGAGTTCTGTAAAAATCCTACCCTACCGTAAAAATGTGTTTTACTATCGACTATACCGTAAAACCCAATATTACAGTACAGTATGAAATAAAGGTAATTTCCATTTGTGTTCAACGTACAAATAAACAAACTGTAGCATTTATTAACATGAGGTAATTTTCATAAAATGTTCCACCTACAAACGACTAAAGCGGCAGATGTTGACGACGAATGCCTTACATACCGTATAAAAAGGAATGGTATGGTAGAAGAAACAGAAAGGAAAAGGGAGTAACGTAGATGGACCAAACCGTTGAGTTTTTTAAAAACTACGTTACAATTTTATTTGTATATTTCTACAGAGTAGCACCTCTTACTTACTAACAATGAATGATCCTGTTTATGTTATTCGCGAAAAAAAGTTTCAGTATCGCCGCCACACGGCAGTTCTATATACTAGTGCGTGTGAGATAAGTTGATGGAGTTTAAGTGTACACGAGTGTTAAATAGCTTTTTCTTTTTTTAAAATCCAATTTTAAATGAAAAAAGTACGGAAAAATAAAAGTAATGTGTACTGCTCGGTTCCGCAGTGTAACACATATTATTCCGAAAATGTATCTTTTCATACCTTTCCCTTAACCAATAAAAGGTTATGTTCGGAATGGGTACGAGTCTTGAAAATAGGAAAAGAAGTTTCAAGGTACATGCGAATATGCAACAAACATTTCAAAGAACAGGATTTTTTCTTTAGAAGTAAGTACAACAATATTTTTTGTTACTAAACATTATTCACAATAAGGTAGGTACTACTGTATTCGTTTAATCCACAGAGCATGTAAATAAAAGATGCATATTAAAGAAAGGAGTCATACCCTCTGAAAATTTGCCCATTAGGAAACATGATACCACACCTAATGAGGAATTGGTAGTAGATCGATGCAGACGTGCTGAATTAAGAGCTGAATTGAGACAACAAAATGCAACCACCTCCATTAGGTAAATTGAGGTATTCTAGATGATCATGTAATTCTATATACTTAATTAAATTAATTATTTGATAATTCTTACTTTTTCTTTGCAGATCCAAAAATCGAGTGGAAAAAGAGATCACTATTGAAAGTGAAAATATCTTAAATAATATTGAGTAAGAATTACTTCTTGGTACGAAGGATAATCATTTCTAATAAAATTGAACTGTTTTAGAAATCGTGACATAGGCAATTATGATGAAAATACATTGACGGCTGCTGAAAATATGGTTTTATTTTCAGAAGGAGAAAAAACAACATATAAAAAATTTTTTGAAGAGAAAGGTATTCAAGTTAACACATATGAAGAATTTAATGTAAGCGATGTAACAGGTTTAATTAGCAATGATAACCATTTGCAAGTAATGTGTGGTATTATAAGCATGTCATTATTGAACGTTTTGGTTCAATTGGTATTAGATTGTGATTCGCAAAGAACAAAATTTTCAGCGAAGAAAAAGATTATGCTGACAATGTTTAAATTAAAATTAGATTTATCGTATAGAGCCCTTGGAGTGTTATTTAATATCAGTGCAACAACTGCAAAAACATATTTTCGTGACACACTTCTGATACTTAGCAGTTTCTTCAAATCTACGATTAGATTCCCAGATAAAGAAGAGATTCTGCATAATATGCCAGCTTACTTTGCGAATTATGGAAATACTCGAATAGTTCTCGACTGTACTGAAATTCCAATTCAGAAAAGTAAATGTTTAAAGTGTCGCTTGAGAACATACTCACATTATAAAGGATGCCACACTTGCAAATTTTTAATTGGTGTAACACCATCCGGTCTAATTTCATATGTTAGTCGAGCATATGGAGGTCGTGCTTCTGATAGAGCTATTTGCTTAAAAGAAAATTTAGAAAAGTTAGATATGCAAGACGGTGTAATGGTAGATAAAGGCTTCTACATAGAAAAGGAATGCAGACAACTTCATTTGCAATTAATAAGACCACCATTTTTGCGAAAACGGCACCAACTAAGTAAAGAAGATGCTATAAAAACTGCCGAGATTGCACGTGCAAGAGTACATATTGAACGTGTTATACAGCGGCTAAAAATTTATAAAACATGTAAAAATGTTGTACCGTGGGCAATGTTACCATTTATAGAACATGTTATGTATATTGTTGTAGGGTTAACAAATTTATCATCCCCTATTTTAGCTGAGAATAAATTTCAATAAGATTAACAGTAGGTTAAGTTATATGTTATATAGTTACATTTATTAATAGTTTAATGTTTAATATGTACCTATGGGTAGTAAATACACACTGAAAAATATTTATAATATATTTTTTGTCATAAAAAATAAATAAATTGGTCACTACACATCAAAAATAAAACCATAGTTATAAACTATTTTTTAATATTGTTATATAATACACAAAATAAACTATGTACAAGGACTGAATAAACTGTATAACGAACATTTTATCAAATTTAACATTAATAATGGAAATTTTTGTATCATAAAACAAACAAACAGATGATTCATGAAACATTAATTCTTTACGTAAGTTGACACTTTTTGACAAAAATTCTGAATGTGCATTAATTGGTCAAAAAAAAAAAAATTAAGACAACCTTCTATACACTTTTGGAAGAACTGGTCTTTAAGTTCAGTAGACAGCTCAGGTGTTGTCACACTACTAATGTGGCAGAAATCCTTTAACGGGAGCACTTCAAGAACTCCTTTGTGTTTCGGTTTGGCCCAAGATTGTTCAACATCAGTACAACTTAGTTCAGGAATTTCAGTGTACCTACAAATTTTTAAGAAGATTTTGATTAATGATGAATTATTGAAAGCATTTCTTTCTACAAACCTATTTAAGTACAAAAGAGCAGCAATAATATGCTTACATTTGCCACCTGCCCCAGCCTTACATGTGCAACTGCATATCCAGTTTTTACATCCTACAGCAGTAAAATATACATTTAATAAGTGTGCATCAGCGCCTATTTCAATTTACCATTTGTTAACACTAACTTGATTTGATGTGGTTTTGCAGACATTTGACAGGATTGCAATCAGTGTGCAATTACTTGTCCATTGGGAAGTTTACCACATAGAGTAATATGTTCAGCGTCCAACACGGCTTCCCCTTCTTTGATAGGACGCACTCCGATCCCCACGTACGTTAAAATATCGGTCAACTTAACCATAATCACATTTGTTTTTGCTAAACGATCCTGTTTATCATAATTACCTTTGGCGATCTCACATACATCGGCCATATTTAATTTTTTGACATTTCTACAGCGCCCTCTATTATTACTTTTTTTCGCGAATTGTTACATCTTATATACTAAGGAAGGAAACAATGGATTACAAGTTTAACATGAAAACATTGATAACAGAATATTTGTTGAATATACTTGAATTATTAATGATACTTTGCTAATATTAATTTATAATTAAATGGTAATTCCATAACTCCTCTCCTCTTAGATGGAGTTTTCGGCCCTGTCTTGTTCTTTTTGCAAATGTTCGAGATGCGTTTTCGGACTTTAAACAAAATATAAATTTTTAATAAAATTAATAAAATGAATATAATTATATGAGATATCCAATTTTTTGAGTGGCTCTCCATAAATTGCATTCACTGTTTGGATTGCGTTTGCTTGTTGTTTTAATTTGTATATTTCATCCAACGGAATGTTTTCTATCTTCAGCTTCTTATCTTCTGTTCTTGTTTGTAATTTAACGTTGCTGGTTTTTGACAGAATTAATGGGACTCCATTACTTGTATTTTCTTTGTTACTGAATTTATAGTCTTGATAAGTGATACCACAATTTACTGGAACTTTGATTAGATTGTTTCCTATAAGCATGGAAAATTCTTCATTTGAACATTTTTTCTTAATTTGAGTTTTTGTTTTATCAAATATTCATTAATTGTGTTAATTATTAAATTTTGGTTTTTCTACTACTGTGTCATTGCAGTTTGCTTCTTTTTGTTGAATTATATTTGTAATACAGTCATTAGCATTAAGAATTGAATCTTCGTTGCCGCATACAAAAGTATCTTCTACTTGGGGGCATTCATTGTTCATATATTGATACACCTTTTCTTCAAGAGCCAAATAAGGTTTTTGTGGGATTATAATAGAATTTGTTTTTGTTGACATTGGGAAAAGTTTGTAGTATTGGAATACTTTCGGGTAAACAATGGGGAATTCTAATATGAAAAGGATATTATTTTTAGTGACAGTTGGATTTACGATCGAATACCATGAATCTGGTCTTAAATTTCTAAAATTTCATTTTCTCGTACATTTTTATCAATTAAATACTTATCTTTTTTGGGGTTTTTTAATGGTGTACTTTAAATTATACAATCTAAACGTTTCGATAACACTTACAGTTATCTTCGTCAGTAGTAATGTTTGTTAAACATTGTTAAAGATGTAGTAAACAATTTTGTCAAATTTGAAAAATTTTATTTTTTACTAAAAATTTTATAGTTGGCTTTATGTTTCCCAAACTGTTATATTAATAGCAGGCTTATGTTTGTGTTTGAATTTTTCAAATTTGACAAAATTGTTTACTACATCTTTAACAATTTTTAACAAACATTGCTACTGACGAAGATAACTGTAATTGTTATCGAAACGTTTAGATTGTATAATTTAAAGTACACCATTAAAAAACCCCAAAAAAAGATAAGTATTTTATTATGAGTGTTAATGGTGAAAGTTTACATTTTCATATTTTTATCAATTGTATGATTATTTTATGTAAGACGTTTTTTGTCAATATATCTGGATGGGTGATATGTAATTTTGCTAAAATTATCGCGTTTTCTAAATTATCTAGGAAAGTTATAATTAAGTTTGAATTTATATGGAATTGATTTATTACAGATTGAATCATGATATACGGATGTAATTCGTTATTGATATCTTTTATTGATTCATTGATGCCCGGTTTCAACAACAACAAATAAAGCGTTAAATAGTTATTGAATGAATAAATTTTATTCTCCAGTTAACTATTTTCCTGTTTCACCAACAGCTTCATGCTTTCAGTTAACTATTTAATGAATAGGAGAAATGCCATTGTGAACGAACCACATATTTAGGCACATTTGATATTTGACAGTATTGTTTATGTTTACTCGTGTGTTTAGTGAAAATGGATGTTATTGGAAAAGAGAATAAGCGGGAAAGAAGCAAAAATTATTTGGAAGAGGAAAAAGAAAATTTACTTTTAATTATAGAAAAACATGTCAGTCATAGAAAATAAAAAGACTGATGCCGTGTCATCCCAACAGAAAGCACGCATATGGGAAGAAATTGCTACCAGTTATAATAGTAGTGCAAAAACGGGAGTGAGGAGTGGCAACCAATTAAAATTATTATATGACAATTTGAAAAAAACTGCGAAGAAACACAGGACTGGTGAAAAAGTAAAAATACCAATATTAAAGTGTGTTTTATTATTATTTCTCATCGTTATACAATTGCAGGTCGAAGTGTACAAGACGGGTGGAGGCAGCAGTTGCTCGCAGGTCTCTAACTGCGATCTTCGCGTACTTAATTTACTTGGGAAACAAGTAGACGGGCACAACAATGACTACGATAGTAATAACGACATGGTCAACCCTTTACACCAAGGTAATTAATACCTACAGAGTATCTAAATATAGCATTGATTTTAGTAAAGCATAAACATTACATAATTATTACAGAAACAATCACCGACAAAATAGAATTCTGCACAATAAATGATGCGGTTATTGTGGAAGAATTAGAAATACCTGCGACGAACCATGCAAACTACAGTTAGGAGGGTAATTTACCAGTCACCAGTGAAACGCACGAAGTCACTAACTTACTGCAATGAAGCGCTGGGGTAGTCGACAGCGGCCAGAGTTGCATTAGTGCGAAGGTTTCATCTTTCAGCCCTAAAAATATAAGCAACACATTTTTTAAAAATGTAAAAAAACGAGGCAGGGATAGTGCAAATTATTATCAAGAAAAGGTTTTTCTTATGAAGCAAGAAAGACATAAAAAAAAACATGGAGATTTTAGAAATAATAAAGAAAAAGGAAGAGTGTGAATTAAATATTAAATTGTTGCAGTTAGAGGATAAAAAAAAAGAATTTACTTCTACATAAATATTAGATATAGTAAAAATTGTTTGCTTAGATAATATGTGCGTGTTGCGTGTGTATATGTACCTTGTAAAAACTGTTTATTAAAGCTGTCCTAACTCCCATATTTTCTTGATCAATATTTTGAAAAATATTTCACGCATCTTCAAAAGCAGGTATCACAATTTCCGGATCTTCAACAGGCATATTGTCTCGCATATTAATAGCAACATTATGCAGTACAGCTGTCGCTACAATTACTCCTAATACCGTGTCAATTTTTAATCGTAAACCCAAAGACAAGCAAGGGAAACGGCGTTTTAGGACTCCAAACGCTCTTTCAATAATATTACGTGTACGGATGTGGGCATAATTATAGCTGTGTTCTGCTCGTGTTTGTGGGTTTAACAACGGAGTAAGCAGATATTTTCTACATGCGTATCCACCATCTCCTAGAAGATAAGTATCAGGATACTCGTTGTTTTCTAAACGAGCTCTAAGTAACGAATCATTGAATATCGTGGAGTCGTGTGTACTTCCAGGCATCCGTGCTACAATGTCTCTAATGATCAATTTAAATAAGGCACACTGCCTGGGTGTTAATAGAAAACCATCCTTTTCGATTTCTATATGCTTCTCCAGCATCTCCACCGGGTGATTATACTCGAATATGTGTACAATCAATAGCTCCCAAAACACATGGGAAACCAGAAATTTTGTAAAATCCATTTTGGCACTGGATTATTTCATTTCGATTTCGAGGCATCTGCACAAAATGTGGTCGAAGCAAAGCGATGTGGTGAGTAACTTTTCTTATTATTCTACATTTTGTAGCTTTAGATACATTAAAGTGATCCCCAACGCACAACTGAAATGATCCAGTTGCATAAAACCGTAAGGTTATTAATAGCTGGTTCGTTGGACTGGTGGGACGGTTTCTGTTATTAAGCCATTCTAAATTATTGCCAATCAAACGCAAAATTTCCTCGACGCACGCTTTCGATAGACGAAATCCATTTCGGAAATCAACGTTATCATACTCTATAATCGAATTTCTTCTCTCTAATATCAAACGGCGTCGTCTATGAGGGGGCTGATCGTCTTCAGATGAACTCGAAGATGAAGATGAAGATGATGTCAAAAGTCTAATAATTATTGTTTTACAAATTTTTTTAACATTATAATAATATCAATAAATGTGTTTTCAACTTACCTATTATCCATGTTGTCCGTTTTCAAGTGAAATATTGAAAAATAACACTGACAATGGCAAATTTAACAAGCGTCCAATTTTTGAGGTTATGAAATCTGAAATACTTACACTTAACCGGAGATATTTCTTCGGTTAGTTTAACCGTCACTTTAACCAACGAATAACGCTATTTATTGTTGGTGAAATGAAAAGAGTCACGTTTATTCTACGAATAAAGTTAATCTACTAATAACGCTTTATTTGTTGTTGGTGAAACCGGGCGTAAGTGTTTCTATATAATTTGATATTTTCTTTTGATTTAAAATAATGGTATCAATGATTCTAGTGTGCTTATTTAACAATTATTTTTTTTCCTTTCTATTTCTAAAATTATCGGTTTCAGGTCATAATTATTTCTTAAGTTCTGTATTGGGATGCTGTCATTATTTGTAAATATTGAGGAGTTAATATTATTATAGGAAATTATAAAATTACTAATTTCGTTATTTCAAGACTAAATTAATGTCATATAAGAATGCATGTTTACTGGTGACTATCTGACTACTTCCTAATTTGAATGACAATATGCCAGGTGTATCATTAATTCTTGAGATTTTTACATTCTGTGATTGTATCCATACTATCGAACACAGGTGTTGAATCGCTCTTATTTTTATTTTTATTTTTTTTTGTTTAATTTAATTACCGTTGTAGATCTAAGTTTAATTCATTTTGGTATCTCCTACTACTTTCGCGAGATGCCTGCGCAAGTGCGTGCTTAGGTGCTTAGAGTTAGATATGGCAACCCCTTCGTCAGTAAGAATTAAGATGTCAACTTAAATACCGACTTCATTAATATTCGGTTTAGATATGTAGTGTTAGTGCTGTTGATAAAGTTAAAATGTGTTAGTGCTGTTGATCAAATAAATTACTTCATAGTTTAATTTATAACTTATTCCCAACATTTGGGTGGTCCTTGGAGTATTTTAGTATTGGGTCAGCTTGGACCCAGCTTTCGATTCATTTTATTAGAAGCATCAATTACAGAAGGTGCTACAACAGGATTACCATTATTCGCAACATTCTGTAACAAAGAAGGTCTTTTTAGTTCTTTGATATGTACGATTTGTTTTGTTTTTGTTATTTTTTATTTTGACTTTATTATTTTCTAATAGTTCGATTATTCTATATGGCCCAACAAATTAATTTTTTTTTTGTTTCACTTTAGTGTGTTTTTCTTATATACTATCACCATGAATATTCCTTTTATTTATAATCTTTTCTTTACTATTAGGAATTGTTTCTTGTATTTTGTGATAAACTAAATTTTCTTTTTTATGATTTTCGACATAATTAGAATAAAATGTATTTGAGTCAAATATGTTGGAGTCTCTTAGATTAGTATGTCCGTACACAAGTTCAAACGGAGTGAAATTAGTTGTACCATGGATTGAATTGTTATAACCTAACACTGCATAGTCCGTGGGGTAAACTTCTTTTAAAATTCTTAAATATTCAATTAATGTCGAGTGGAATTTTTCAACAATGGAATTCGATTCGTGTTGGCCTGGTGTTGTAAAATGTATATTAATTTTATGTAATTTAAGCAATTCCTTTATTGTTTCGTTGTTAAATTCCTTTCCACAATCTAGTACAATTTTGTTTGGTAATTTTGAAAAGTAATTTATTAAAGTTTTTTTTTTTTACTCTAGCAAAGTACAGGTCGTAGGTTCAAATCTTACTCGAGGTTAACTTTTTATTTATGTATTTAATAAAATTAATAGTCAAAAAAGAATATATCTATATGACTATTTCGAAAGGTTTTGATGGGGTTTCTGTTAATGCTAGGGGTACGTACGGTGGTTTTCTGTCATACTTGGTTTTTTTTTTTAATATCGCACACATTTATATATGCAGATATGTCTATTTTCATACTTATCTAATAATAGTTCCGTTTTAAATATTCAAAAGTTTCATGTATACGGACGGTGATTTGTTTTACCTTCATGGTGGTTTCTTGCCAATAAAATTTGTTCTTCCTTATCTTTAATAGTATTTATCAACCTAGTGCACCTGACTAATTTTAAACTGTGGTGAGTGAAGTACTTAGTGTATATATTTGTAAAATTGTTAACAAATTTTAGATCGCTAAAGTAAATTTGTATTTACTGTATTCGGTTTTAAATAATCCTTCAATAATTTAAAAATGTACTCTTCATTATTTTCTACAGACATTTTCACTGTTGTTGATACGTGTCATGTTTAATTTGAAGTTCATTTATATTATTTTTAAAACATGAATTTGGTTTATGTTTTGTTAATAATATGTTCTACAATAGGTATTCCGTCATTTAAAGTTTCTTTTGAAAGTGAATGAGGTGTTTCTTCACTTGTGTCAGGCAATGGATTTATTTCGTTATTATCTAGGTTTGATAAGCCTGTTAATTCAATTAAACCTATAGTTATAACGTTAATATCTACTGGATCAAATAAGGATTCGTTGTCTTCTGAAACATTTATTTGTAAAAAATCAGTGTGATTAGTTAGGTATGTATTTGAGAAATTACATATTATTACTTTAAGTTCCGTTTTTATATACAATTTTAAAATCAAATTCTTGTAGTTTTAACCGCCATCTAGTCAATTTTTAGTTAGGTTCTCTTAAATTAAACAGCCAAATAAGTGGACGATATAATCTGTTATAAAGTGAATTTTCTACCGAAGAGGTACGGTCTTTGCATGACCAAACTATCGCTAATAATTCCTTTTCGATTGTGCTATATTTTTGTTCGGTTTCGTTCAGTAATTTTGGCAAAATCTTTAATGAATTTCGTGTAGTACCATACCAATCCTAAAAATTATTTGATTTCTTTCTGCGATTTTGGTATAGGAAATTTCTGAATGGCAATTATTTTATCGGGATTTGGTTTGACATCTTCTGGGGTAATAATATGTCCCAAATAAGAAACTGTTTTTTGAAGGAAATCTGATTTATCAAGCTGAACCTTGAAATTCGCTTTTCTTAATCTACCAAAAACAAGTTTTAACCTATTTAAATATTCTGGGAAAGATAATTATATCATCTAGATATACAAGGCATATTTCATTATTTAAACCTCGTAATACATCATCCATGACCCTCTGAAATGTACTGAAGGCATTCTTTAGCCTAAATGGCATACGAATGAATACCATTTAAAGTGGAAAAAACAGCTTTTGGAATGTCTTCTTTATCGATTTCAATTTGATGAACACCGGAAGCTAAATGTAACGTCGTGAAGTAATTTGCTCTACCCAACTTGTCTAAAGTGTCGTTAATATTAGGCAACGGGCACGGTCTGTATACTACTACGGTTGCCTCATCGGCTGAGAACCCTCTTATAGGTCAACACCGTATGACGTCGGTCAGCGACTTTTAAGCTAGGCGTTAGAGCACTGTTATGGGGATAACAATAACCAGTATATAAATTATCACTGCGTTAATGTAAAAGCAACTTAGTAATAATTAATTAATTAAAAGAATAAGCAATATTTATCTTAACTAAATGTAGCAGTTCCGTAATTCATATGTTATTGTGGTAAACAGAGGTATGCTGTTTTCAAACGAAAATGACACAATAAAGCAAACCATTATTATTATTAAGGACATACGTAAGTATATTACAAACAACAACGCAGATTAATAATAAATGTTATTTAACCGTATTAATTAAAAATGTACATTTTTAAAAATTAAGTAGTTCATTATTCAATTTCAATTTATCTGCTTAGCAGCAACGCAAAAGATACTAAAAATGATTTTTGGAATTTCGTTTGGTTTGAATTACTACTACTTTTTAATTTCTATTAGACTGGAATTATAATTGACATTTGTAATGTTGTGACTTCTGAATTACAAATTTGAATTGAAATGTCAGAACTCGTTTAAATTCCCGATGTTTCTCTACTATTTGTTTAGCTAAGAAGTTATTTAACGGCATGCACTCACAGGCTTTCACTATACACTGCGGTCGCTCAAACAGTCGCTGAGTGACGTAGGCTTTCCCCCTGCTCGCTTGTAACGTAACACCTACAAGCCGAGTTATGGGGCAACCGTAGTAGTATACAGACCGTGGGCAACGGGTATTTGTCAACTGTTTTTTCATTCAACTTTCTATAGTCTATGACTATTCTCCATTTCTGTTTTCCAGAAGAATCTAATTTTTTTTGCACAACCCAAATTGGGCTACCCCATGGGGAAGTAGAAGGTTGAATTATTTTTGTTTGAGCATTTTTTAATTTGTGCCTTCACTTCCTGTTTATGGATTGCAGGAAACCTATATGATTTTGTAAAAATTGGTTTTCATCAGAAAAAATTTTGTGTGAAATTTGTTAGTAAAGCTCAAAGGGATGTTTTCGTTATAAAATATGTCTGGGTAACTATAACATAGGTTTTTTAAGTGCCTACTTTCTTCTTAATTCAGTGGTCTACTCTAATATTATTTAAATTATTTTTTAACAGACTATCTTGTTCTACGCTTACTTTATGACTATTAATCTGTAAATTATCAGGATGACTTGAATTAAATATTTCTACTTTATACGGTTTTGAAAACACTATTTTTGCACCGGTATCTCCCGAATTTGTAATAGTCGTTATTGCAAAATAATTTTTTATGTTTACTATCGCTTGCATTTCTAAATTCTAGTTAAACTTATTGTAATTAACTAGTACTACTCCTTCTTGATAATTAACTGGAATCTTTACCACTTTCCTTGTCATTGATGGTATCTCAATTGTATGATTAATTTCTCTATTCGTTTGTTTTACTTTATCATTGAAATTTAATGGAATACTAACAGAAAGCGTAATTATAATTTCATTACTTATATCTATATAGGCTTTTAATTGAAATAAAAGACCCATACCAATTAAACCATCGTATTGTTTACTAAAATTAAAAAGGGCAAATTTGTGGTTTTCGTTTACTTGAAATATATCAAAAACTGGGATTATTGCGACTTTGTTGTGGAATGTAATACCGTGCGAAGTTTGAATATTGAAATTTTCAAGAGATATATGATTTCGATAAAATTTATAACAGAGATCAGGATTAATTATGCTTCTGTGCTACCAGTGTCTATTAAAAATTTCTGATTTAATTGGGGTATACATAAAAGGCAAATGATTGGATAAGTTATTTAATTTAATTACGCGTTGGAGCACGTCGCAAAAATTTTCACATTGATCTATATCGTTTTCTAAACTACTAATTGCATTATTATTTTGATTTGTACATTCTCTTTCGTCTAAATTATACAATCTATTTTGGAAAGGTTTTTTAAAATTCGTATTTTTGGGAAAATACGAATTTCTTGTTGTTGTTTTTAAAGTAATTATGTTTCTCAATATATATATATATATATATATATATATATATATATAAGCGCCATGTTTAGATGATCCAACACAATTATTGATTATTTCATTCATAACTATTTTAAATCTACACTCTGATTTAATAAAAATTAAAATACCTCCAGTATATGTAGTAACACTTGGACAATTTACATAATTATATCCTAGTACATTTATTTCGTTTGCCGTAATGTCTTCTGGAACCCTTGATTCGGATAAACATACAACAAGGGGTTTCAATTGATTTATTCTAAATTCTAATTCGGTTTTGTGTGGTAAAAAACTTTGTATATTGGTATACAGGACATTAAAGTTAAAGTTCTTGTTATTCATTTGGGGTTGGCATATTTTTGAAGCGAAAAATATGACGTCTTATATTCACATATTCGGGCTAATTACTTGGATTTAATAGTATATCCGCATTTTTAAAATCTGTTCCAATTCTAAAACATTGATTAAATAAAACTCATGGACCGTCTTGAATTTAAAGATACTTTTCTTTTCGCATTTTTCTTTTCCGTCATGTTTAACACAAAAGTTTTTTGCTCTAAATCCGTTAATTGCCAAAAATTTAAATGTTGTGTTGTGCTTCTGAAATTTTTTTAGTACAGCATTTTTTGCACTTGCTTCCACATGGATCTTTCAGTAAAAACTTGTTTTTCTTGTCTTCTAATTTTTGTTTTTTTTCTGCTCTGTAAAGACGTACTAAATCTTCTTCGTTTACGTAGCTGTCCCGATTTTGTATATAAACTGGCTTTTCGATTTTCCGATTGCTCAATTGCAGCATCAATCATGTTATCGACAATTTCGGTAACCAAGTCGGTAACATTTTCCTGGTTATTGTTATTTGAATTTGTATTTATAGTGTTTTCAGGACGAATAACTATGTTTTGTTGGATAATAATCGAAGGACGTCTAGGTTCCTCATTTTCTGTTTCTGAAGTTGATGAACTAGGCGACGATGGAATCACAAAATCTGGATCATTTTTTTCGCAATTTTTTGTTAAGCGGGTTTTAGCGTTTTTTTCTTTAAATTCCTTTAATTTACTGGCCAGTTCTTTATTTTGCCATGCTAGCTGCAACATTCGCGTAGATCTGGTGTTAGTATTAGCAACCATTGCCCTAAAAATAAAGGCTAGTTTACCAAACGAAAAGGCTACGAGTAAAAAAATAATTTCTAAAAAAATAATTGTTGGTATAGATCAAAATATATTCAAAATGGTTTTTCTAGTTATAAAATGTCTGACATTAAATAATTGGTCCCTAAATAATGTGTTTTTTATTTTTGATCACAACATAGATCATAAGTATGGATAGCTACCAATTTACGTCAAGAAATGTGGTATTATTTTCTGTTTTACATTGTAATTACAGTTTAAAAACTTATCTTTTAGAAATGAAACCCCGTATCTCCAGAATATTGCTTATTTACGCAAGAAAATCATTAAACGTAGTAGTAATTATAATAACCCTAAATATTCTAATATACACAAAGCTTTAAAGAGTTTTTAGCTTCTTCTGTAACATTTACAATTTTGGAGTTACGAGGTATTCGCATGAGGCCGACGAAATGACTACCTATTTGGAATAACAATAAATTTACAATTTACTCACCTTCTTTTAAAGTCCTCCAAAGTGTGGGTATCACTTTAACAATATAATAAGGGTATCGTTTATTTATTTCTAAAAGAACAATACTCACTGTCCCAACAAAAGCAATCAAATAGATTTTTGAGGTTATATCAAGCGTCAAAATACTAGATTGCGCGGCAAAGCCGGTGTTAAATCAATTTGACGTATCTACATCATTGTTAAGTAAATATGTCGCATGTACGCTATGTTAGGTTTATTTGTTGTATTCGAACTGCAAATACGACATATATACCTAAAAATATGCAGTTTGGACAATTTTGCTTAACAAAGTGAACATAATATAGTTTATTAGCCAGTAATGAATGTTTTACGACATTTTGATCTAACAAATAGATGTAAAACTTTGATATGATGTGAAATACCAGAAAATCTCAAAATTGCCAAAAGGTGCAGATACGACTCTTATTCTGAACACGGCAGTGTAGTGTTATCTACAGTTGAAATGTTATTTCCATTGATGTTTGTTGTGTCATCTTTTTGAATTTTTGCATTTAAGAGTTTCAAATAAGAAATTTCTTTATATAGAGCTTCAATTAATGACGTACAGTTCTCATGAAGAATGCTTGAACAATATTTGTATGTCACGATTTTAATAGTTTCACCAGATTTACACTCGATGCACTTCTTTTGCGGACACTTATTAGACAGGTCTGTATCGCCGGCCATAATAATAATAATCCTGAGAAATAACATGCACCATTCCATAAAAATAGTTAGTACATATAGTTGTTGTTAACCCAAAAAGAACACTAATACACGAAAATGAAATATTTAATATAAAATAATCCTACTGCGAATATCTAATTTACGGTTGTCTTCTGAAAGAAATAGCTTACAAGACTCTTATAGTTTATCCAACAACTTAAAACTTATAATTCCGATGAAAACTTTCAAATCGGTGTCATTCCTGATCATCTCTAACAGGGTTACTTTGTGAATGATCTCAGGAAACCCATTTATCTGGGAGGCTTTATCTTCACATGCTTCTTGTTACAACGACTTGTGAATTGTGTAGCAGCAGATGATTGACTTTCCAGGATATCATCCGCAGTGTGATTTAATCCAAAACTACCAGTTAAATATGTCATACTAGAATAAAATTCGTTTTATAACAAATAAAAACTTATGTTGGTTTGATTTATGTATTAAAAAGGTAATTGCACCACAGTCTAGCTCAGGAAGGTACATTGCTTACGAAACTTACTGTAATTGAGAACTCATTTTGAACCGGTCTTGAGGGAGGCAGAGATATATCCATAGGTATAATCAGTAATGGACTTCTTGTTGGACGCCGCTCAATTTAGAGGTTTAATAATTAAAATACAACAAAAATTGAGAAAGTTGTACCTTAATAGCATAATAGGTAATCTGAATAAACACTAAACAACTGTATTTATATGTATATTTAATAAAGCAAAATGTCTGATTAATATCAACGTAAAATAACTAAAACAATATTTCTCGTAAACATTTTCCATGCTAAAATTACTAAACCTCATAACCGTATCAAAATAACACCACTGATCTGTTATTTTCTCAAACGTATATTGCAATAAAAGGATACGTGTTACTTACATGTACTCAAAATAAAAATATTAACTTCATCTTAAAACGAACTGCAGTTGCAGAAGTTCATTTCCCATTTATAAAATAAACATATAGTATGAGCCGGTAATTTCCAATTATCCCGACTAACGTACAAAGAAACGACATGTAGGCTCAAACCACTAAAGTAGATGTTGCTTCATTTCCAATAAACGAAAGGTAGACCAGACTACTAACAGCAGGCGCCCTAAGAGCATGCGATATCGGCACAAACCAAAGGTACCTCTGCTCTTAATCTTTCAAGATAAAATTGCATATCATCCACGCCACTTTATTCAACTTCATGACGTCACGATCACGCTTTTGCAAATAGGAAATTCATTAAAATTTCAGCTTTTTGTTAACACAAGCGGTTTTCCTTAATGTAGAGGCGTACCCTTGTACCCTTTCATTGTTCCCTAATGAATATAATATAACGAAAAATGTAATTAAAAGCCTTATACAAAGGAGTAAAACTTAAAAAAGATAACGTAACGAACGGTACGGTAGAAGAAACGGAAATGCGTAAAAAAGATATCAACGTAGTGTAAATATTATATTATTATTATTATATTATATATAATTTAATATTAGTCAAATTGCTTTGGAATGTGTGAATACTTGCGATATTGCAGGCTCACATTCCATTAATATAAGTAATTTGATTGTAATCTCATTACATTTAGAATTTATACTCGAGGTAAACTTTTTATTTATGTATTAATTAATAATAATTTTTTTAGTGTAAATATATTTACCAATAATAATACAAATTCAAAACTTAAATTAAGGTAAACGATAGACAAGAATTGGCACGTTACAGTTTTAAATAAATATAATAAACATAAAATACGTTTAACTCGGTTGTTCAGATGTACCCTCTTCTCCGTACTGACGTTTTTGAAGGCACTTTTTCCTCAATTCACTCATTCGTACTCTTTCAGGTAGTACGACATCACTCGTACGTAGAGGTAAATTTAATGAAGGTATCGAATTTCGTTTCAGTCGGCGATGTTTCCCTACTGAAGGATATATAAACATCAAAACTATATTAACATTCATACACTTATATAATATACAGAGTGCGGCGCGAAGACCTTGCATTAGACTTATTGGTGAAACTACAGATATTTGAAAATTGAAAGTGTGTACTTTAATATTTTTGGCCATGCTGAAATTCTGAACAAATTTTTATAAGGATAACATCTCAAAAATGAGCGGTTTTTGGGTTATTTTAAATTTTGTGAATTTTTTTCAAAAATCATATTCTCATATTATTTACGATATCTTATCTAATTGATAATCGTTTACTTTCATATTTTGACCAAACAATTACACTGTATGACGAAACATTGTGGATAGGACATGACTTTGTTAATTTATACAGGGTGTTGAAAATCGAACGACCAATTGTAATATTATATAATATAATTTCTATTTACATTCCCTATACCTAAATCGAGCCATTTTCAAGATAACAATAAAAAAACAATAACAAGAACATAATAACATAACATAATTACAGCGGGTAATAATAATAATAACATAATAACAAGAATAAGAACAACAATTTCAAAAATATTAATTACAACAAATGTTCAAAATTATTTCCATTTACTTCTAAGCATTTATGAATGAAAATATTAAAAATAGGTAAACTAATTTATTTTGCTTTGCTTTTGTGCCATTGTTCAAAACATTCCGGACACAACGGCGGTTTATTCAAGCATCCTTTGCATCTATAGGCTGTTTCTTTACGCAAACCGTTTCTTGTACACATTCTGCATTTCAAAAACACTTTTTTCTTGTTGGATTTGGCCGATGAGTCACCCAGATTTTTGTCAGGCCAGTGGCCTTCTAATGAAGTTTAACTTGTAGAGACTTCTGGCTCGTACAAGTCGTTTTCCGGCCTTCTATTGCCATGTTTATGACGTAGAATTAAATGTTTCCCTTCATCCGGAAGTTTTAGGAAAGATTTTATAAAACATTTCGCTTTCGTCCGACTGTGCGGTAGAAGAGTCGCTTGGTACGTAATTTTCGTCTGATCCATATTCTCCAGCCGAATCGGCATAAGGATCTTCCTCGTCTTCATTTGACGATATTTCCTCATACAAATCACGTAACAGCTTCTGCTCTTCTTCCATATATATTAAAAATATATTGCAATAAAGCCATGTTACAATGAAAATTTTATTAAACAGCTTTATTATATAATAATAATTTATTATTTACTTACGATTTTACCAAAAAGTTCCACAATAAATTTAAAACATGTGCTTTACTAAGTATGACACGCGAAACGCACACCTTGGCAGTTGCAGTGTAACTGACGACGCTGCACAACGTTGTGTACCATGTTTGTATTTAAAATATTAACTAATGGTACTGAAAGTGGGGATAGGTCTAAATTGCAGTAATGTGACACTTGGGCAACTATGGTTCTCTGTAATGTGACAGTAGGACTTAAATTATAGTAAACATTCATGAAACTAGCGACGCTGTTTCACGTTCAGTCAATACTTGGGATTTGATCGAGGACGCTGACGGACGTTGTGCCATATTGCAACTTTCACAAATGACGCTGCACAGCGTTACTGTCCGTCAACGTCCCCAAATACTACTGTCTAGGGACGTGAGATCGGGGGATCTCCTCGGGCAATGACGTGGTCGCCTGTTGGCTATACACCTATCCTCAAACTGTTGGTACAGAAAATTTGTAAGTTGTGTGGCGGTGTCCCGTCCTGCTGATCCATACAAGACTCCTTTCTTCGGCATTTAAATTGTTTAATGATGGCAAAATAGTGTCCTGAAGTATGTTGTAATATCCGACATCGGTGAGATTTTCATCATAAATTTTAAACGATCAACTCGTTTGAAAATAACGCTCTCTTGTTATGCGAGTGTTTTCGTCAGACCAAAAATGGCTATTGTGATCGAACATTCCATTTTTGCAAAATTTTGCCTCGTCACACCAAATGACTCTTTGAGTAAAATTCTCTTCTTCCTGTATTTTCAACAAGAACAATTCCCAAAATTCAAAGCGCATAGGGAGATCTTCTGGAAGCAAGCGATGCACAACATGATAACAGAAAGGTTTCCACTTCTACTGTTTAAGAATTCTATAAATTGTTCTTGTCGTTAATCATAAGCTTATTTCGCAATTTCTAATAGAAGCATCTAGATATGCAGTGTGAAGATTATTTTTTTTTCGTTTTACTTCACTAATAACAAACAATCATTAAGTCCGTAAAATAATTAATTATGCACCGTTGAATATTGATAAGAAGAAAATTTAAAGATAGCCATTAATTATAAATAGAAATTTTTCTTTCTTTCAAAATTAAAACTTATCAAGTACTGTAAACAACCGTTAATATAAATAATAGTTTTCTTTTTGTTATTCCGAAATTAAAACTTGATAAGTAGTAATACAATTTATATTCAAAAACACACATGTTAGATAGAAAATACATTCAAAACATTTTATGTTAATATTAGAGATGATAAGAAACTTCAAATAGACTTTCAAACCCGATCAATCTAATTAAGAGAGTTTTAAGTTATTATTATTAATTAACACCGTCCTCATAAATTAGTCAATTTAGTTAGTAAAAATTGCATTGTTGAATAATAGTTTTGATATAAATGAGTAAAGTTAAATCTCAAATACTTTCTATAAATTTCAACTACAATGAAAGAATGTAATCTTTTACCATTGTGTAAAATTTTATGTATTTTAAATAATGCGAACACCGACAGATGTGTCAAAGAGTAATCAGCTTCTGGAATTGCATGATTTTGAGTTGATAGAAATGTTACTAATTATTAATTAAACCGTTAGATAGAATAAGTATTTTTATTAATAGAAATTGGCCGAATTTTATATCAATCGCTTTGTGATTTTACAAATAATAGTTTTAGTCCGTTAAAATAAATATTAGATCATTGATTGATTTAATATTAATTAAAACAAATTGTTGGGCTGTCGCCTCATCGTTAAAATTATGGAATTTCCAGCCGTTCCCCACTTTTAAATGTCGTTGTCTATATAGGTTAGTGCTTTCACAAAAATTCTTACCTTTTTTTCCTACATTCTCACTGCGAACGTAGCAAAATTGTATTATTGTCAATCGATGAGGTAAAGAGTAGTTTAACAATTAGTTAATTCAATTAAACTTAATAAAGGCTAACTCTGTAATTAAGTTGGAAGCCTAGTTGATGTGTTTCGATAAATAGCAAAGCAAATTACTGTGCTATCGCGCACCGTCTCGGTTAACCCGTAATTAGTGAAATTTAAATAAATTCACAGAGTTAATATTTATTAAGAATCAGTCATTTTCATCCATCATTGGTGAAGGAATTTTGTTTGTCAAGGGGACCTGTGACCTTTGTCCACCGTATCCGCCTTCCATCCGCATTAATTAAGTTTTAGGTACATCTTCGACCGTGAGGATTATTCAACCCTGAATTTATCCTCCACTGGGTAACCCGAGGTAGCCGTTTGGGAACCGCACAAGTTCAGAAGTGGACCCAAAGACCGCCTGGACAGTAGATAATCTTTGGGTGGCGCCCGAATTCGTTTAATCTGCTTCAACCCCTGTGACGAAGAACCCGTTATCCGTTTACCGCCCAGGAGTTGACTTTGCAATAACATAAAATACCGTAACTTATAAGTACAACTAATAAATATATTTCCAAACGAGTCTTAATTTTTGTGCTGGATTTCGTTGAGGACAAGCTTCACTTGCCACCACCGAAAACCCGTTACAGAAATTGGCGCCCGAGCAGGTAATCATTTTTGCCGTAGATTATTTTTTTTTTCTGAAGATCTCCGATATAGAAGAAGGGATTGTAGACAATGTGTTGACCGAAACCGATGGGGAAACAGAAGACCGAAGAGTTGGATGGATATACCGCCTAAATAAGGAAGTTCTGCAATAGGAGGCTATAAAATTTGGATTACTCCCGACGGGAACCGTAAATGACCTGCGCCGAAAAATATCTACCTATATTAGAGCGGGCAAACGCTCCCCTCTACCGCCGATGGTAAACCAGCCTCCGGAAATCCCCACCACCACCTACAATACCAAAATGGATTACACTTCCAGAATGGCGCGAGTACTTTCCGACCCCTATCTAAACGTGACAAGTGTTAAACAGTTTACCACTAATTTAAATAATACTATGTTTTATTCTACAGCTAATACTAATCCGACAGTAACTACCACAAGCCGTCTAATTTTAACTGTAATCCGCAGCCAATTATAAGAGTAAAGGACTGGAATATTTCATTTAGTGGACGAGAGGATCCGATAGCTTTTTTAGAAAGGATAACTGAGGTGAGTGCTAGTTTTAAGGTATCATTAGATAACATGTTAATGGCACTTCCGTAAATACTGACCGATAACGCACTTTTATGGTTTAGAAACAATAAATCCAATTGGGAACATTACGAAGACCTTGTTACCGATTTCCAAGAATTTTATTTTCCCCTAGATTATGACATAAATATTCATTTCTTAATAAATGACTGCAAACAAGTAACCTCCGAGAGTGCCACTGATTATTTTACCCGGTTGCAAACGCTAATGCGTAGAGCAGGAGACTATAACCGCGAAAGGCAATTATTTTGGCTGTATAAAAATTTATTACCGTCGTATAAATTGTCAATTAAGAAAACCGAAGCTTGTTCTGTAAATGAACTTTTAAAATTGCGTAAAGATTTTGAAGAGTTAGGAAATTTTAATTTAATAGGCCGATAAATAATCACATTTTGAAATGATAAACGAGCGAAATCCGTATAGGCAGTTAAGTAAAACCAATCCATTTAAAGCACGCCCATATATAAGTCCAAATTACTTTAATAATACACCGAATACGTTCTGTGATCCTGATACAAATTTTAACAAACACAGAAATTTTAATGCAAATATTAATTTTTGTAACGGACCCAGCAACGCCTAATAGTTAGGCATCCCAACATACACATATACATACACATACACTAAGTTGTACAGACGTTACCAGATGACACCACACGTTAAAAGTCGTAGATGGAAACATAATCTTACTTGGTTATAATCTTGCGCACCTGCCATACCAGATCATCCTCAGTCCGGATCGCTTCTTTTAGTAAGAACGAATTGAACTGAACGACCATCACGGGATCTAACCGTAAAAGTAACCCGATTATGTTTAGAGAATATCTTGGGGACGATTCCCGAAACCTTGGAAAGGACGAGGAGTATTAGTTCCTTGCATGTATGATCTAAACCTAAGACTTTTGTTAGGACATAATCTTGAACAACTTTTAATCTTTTATTATTATACTTTTAATTTTTAAATAAATTACCACCCCTCCAGCCTTAAATGGCGCCCAACGAAACAAAAAGAAAAAAATTAAGCAAAATTGAGAAAGAAGTAAATGAAAAATGGCGGAAGAAAGCCCCAGTTAAATATTTAATGGAACAATAAAAACCATTGAGACAACGGGTAAATCTTCCAGGAAACACCAGGATCATCACGAAATGCAAAACGGTTAACGGAAAACCGAGTACGTTCATGACCCGTGCATTTTTAAAGAATGTGAGGCCGTTTTAATGAGAATTGAATGAAGGGACTCCGATGCCTGTTAGAAACCTCTTAACGTGGAAGGCGTTAAGATACCACCACATGGAAGCGGTGCAAACCTTAAAGCCACTCACCGACAACCCAGCACGTGCTTCTTTTAGAGAACTTTCCTAAGAACAGGGAAAACCAGGTAACGGAACTTTTGCGGAAAAACGTGCTATAATTGCGAACTTCCGAAACGACCAAGACCTATTGAAGATTTTCCAGGTAGATATGGTCTACAACCTAAACCGGAGAACTAGAAAACAGTTGTAACAAAATTCAGTATTTCACGAATCCTAGAAAAATTCCGAAACTTGACCACATTACAAAAACGAAACAAAAGAACCTATCGGAAATTTGGTAAGCAAGAAATAGTGGCGATTGCCGAAACCCCATTCAAAACGAATGGCCAAAAAAATCAGGCTGAAAAGCCCGTGGCACCTCAGAAACAAAACGCGCCCACGAAAACCAACGTCACGCTTCGGGGAACCCGGTGTAATTTTAGAAGAAATGCTCCAAGGTGCGGATCAGTGAAAGACGCCGGATTTTCTTCGTGAAGCGGAAACTCACGACGTCTCAGCGCGAACCGGTCGTTAAATTCGCGTTCGTGACTCTGTGGGTGCTACCTTGACAACCCAAAACAAAAGTCGCAGGAAAGACAGGTATGAACATTTACAAAAACTTAAATTGGGTTCACCCCAGGACTAAACGTAATACTCCAGGTGAAGCACGCCCCAGCAAGTGCTAAAACTACAGTGATGTGCATCAGAACCGGGTTTAATTAAAACAGGAAATTTATTGTACTACTAAGTGCGCAAAAAGAACCCTCTTGGCAAATTTGCGTAGTGCAAACTGTCTTAGATACCGCTGGCCAACCAAGGAGCTTTGCCGAACCAAAACGGGAGAGTGGCACCCTTAGACCGAAACCCTTGGTTCCTGCCGAAACCAACCAGCTGACTTCAGGTCAGTCTTGACGTCCACCGGCCAACCCGATCCGACCCGAACTAGACCCAACGACCCAGACACGTCACAAAGATGCAGACCTTGGTTGGTCTCCGCGAAGAAAACGAGTCCACGAGACCGGACATTACAAAACAATCGACGAAATAATTCGCGGACGCACCTCACCGTTCTCGGACTCCACCTCCGGTAGCAATATTGACTGCCCAAGAAAAAGAGCCACGCAAGATCAGCTTACAAATGTTTGAAATCCGGACCTGGGCTCCAAAGGGCAGACGAAGCCACCGCCCTTGGGCAGACCGACAAAGCAGGCTTTCCACCCTCCTAAACAGACACTCCGACATTTGCAGCAGGGGAGAAGCCACGCCACACCACTGAACCCGGAATTCGACACCGGTGATCACATACCACTAGTTCCGGCCGCCATACCGAATGGACACCCGCCAAACAAGAAAAACTCTAAAGCGAATCGACAAGATGCTCCAGGGCAGAGGAATGCGACCGCTTGGGCGCCCAGGGTATGTCCCAAAACCGAATGGAAGTAAGAGCGTGCGAACCCGAAATTGAACAGATCACTCCGGCGACCATTATCCCTCCCGCCGCCATGGATGATCTCCTCCACGCCGCCAAAGGCAGCCTGTCCTGTCACATGGATTTGCGAGCCGCTCGGCAGATACCAATTCGGGAACCGAATAAAGACAAGACTGCCTTCATTACCCCTTTGGCCTATACCCGGGATCAACCTATGCCCTTTGGATGAATGCTCCAGAACCTCCAACGGCTTCCGACCGGTTTCGAGCCGGTTATGGGATACAGTTCTGGCATTAGACGAAATTGGTTGTCAACCGCAAACTTTTGAAGACTTAGATTAGTATTCCGCGATTGAACAGAAACTCCAAACCCCAAGGCAAGTGGGTTTCGGCGAACGGGCAATACCTTGGGCAATCCTGACCAATAACGGCCTCAGTAACCCGGAACATGCGCTTATCACCAACTTGCTGGAATCTCGCGACCAACACCGGCCTTTTATCCTTTCTACAAATGTGCTCATGGTACAGAAGATTCATAGAAGGTTACGCCGCCATCTCCCGTCCACTGTCTGCACTCATGAAGAAAAACGCAGAGTGGAAATGGGGAGAAGAACAACGCCAGGCCTTCCAGACGCTAAAAAGTAAGCTGTCCACTGCACCAATTCTGCGACAGGCAGACCCAAAACTAAATTTTGGCATTAAGACTGACGCCAGCGGTTACGCAATTGGCGCAGTCCTATCCCAAGGGGAAACTACAGATGAACGTCCGGTTGAATACGCGAGCCGTCTCCTCACCTCAGCAGAAAAAGCTACAGCACCACGGAGCGGGAAGCACTAGCCGTAGTTTGGGCAGTAGGCAAATTCCGTGGTTACATCGAAGGGCGCCCAGTGACGCTCCTCACAGACCATCAACCCCTTAAATGGCTAATGTCACTCAAGACGCCTACCGGCAGATTGGCCCGTTGGGCCCTAATATTACAACCATACGACCTCATAATCAAGTATACACCGGGAAAACATAACGTAGTCGCTGACGCACTATCCAGACCACCATGCGAAACACATGAAGTCTTCGCGTGCGAAATCTGTTCCGTGTCTATTGACATCCCTCGCAGGTCCGCCCAAGATATCCGGGAGAACCAACTGAAAGACAGAGAAATAGAAAAGATTATAAAAAGCTTCGAAACAAACGGAGCTGATCTCGGAAGTTGGACGTCCAAGGGATATCTAATGAGCCAAGGTGTTCTATACAGGTACGCACCAGAGTCAGAGAACGCGCAACAAATAGTCCCACAACATGAATGGAAAACTATCCTAGCCGACCATCATGATGCCCCCACGGCGGGACACTGGAACCGAAAGAACATTCCAAAAGATAGCACAAAGATACTATTGGACCGGTATGCGTCGGTTTATCACTGACTACACGAAAATTTGTCCAGACTGCCAGAAATTCAAGCCAACCAACCTGAAGCCCGCCGGCCTTCTCCAAACGCCAGCATCAACGAGACGCTTCGAACAGTTAGCAGTAGACTTGTTCGGACCTCTCCCGCAAGCAACCACGGGTCACCGGTGGATACTCATTGTCGAAGATGTCACCTCCAAGTGGGTTGAACTATTCCCGATCGAACGGGCTGACGCTATTACATGCGCTCAAACGCTCATCAACGAGGTCTTCCTAAGGTTCGGCACACCACGCCGCCTCCTAAGCGACAATGGCACACAGTTCGTAAGCGCAGTAATGCAACATGTGACCCACTGTCTAGGGATCAAGCAAGTACTCACTCCAATGTACCACCCGCAAGCAAATCCTGTAGAACGAAGGAACAGGGACTTGAAAACGCAATTAGCAATACTAACCAGGCAACAACAAGCAGCCTGGACCACGTTTCTAGCAGCCATTCGGTTCGCAATGAACACAACTAAAAGCGAATCCACCCAAACTACAGCCGCCTATTTAACATTTGGTAGAGAACTCAGAACGACAGACGACGTCACTGGCGACCAAAGATCTATCATACAGACAGAGAACTTCATCCCAGAAATCACTCCGTTCCTAATGCAGCTAACCGGAAGTATCCGAGAAGCTCGATTGCAACAAGAGGCAAAACAGGAGCAACGGAAGAAATATGCTGATAAAACTCGCCGAGAGGCACCGAATCACCAGCCTGGCGACTTAGTCCTTATTAAAACTCACATCCTGAGCGACAAAACAAAGGGAACGACGAATAAATTCGCACCCCGCCGAAATGGCCCGTACCGAGTACTTCAGAAGAAGTCAGCCACAACGTACGAAATAAGCCATAAAGAAGGCGGCGAACTAGTAGGAACCTACCACACATCAGACATCACCCCATATTACGGCAACACTGAAGAAGTACCCAACGCACCAATCAGGAAAAGGGGACGACCGAGGAAAGTAAACCGTAACACACCTAATCCTGAATCCTCGTCGGGACGTCATAAGGATTCAGAGGGGGAGTCTGTAACGGACCCAGCAACGCCTAATAGTTAGGCATCCCAACATACACATATACATACACATACACTAAGTTGTACAGACGTTACCAGATGGCACCACACGTTAAAAGTCGTAGATGGAAACATAATCTTACTTGGTTATAATCTTACGCACCTGCCATACCAGATCATCCTCAGTCCGGATCGCTTCTTTTAGTAAGAACGAATTGAACTGAACGACCATCACGGGATCTAACCGTAAGAAGTAGGACCCGTATTACTGTTTACGAGAAGTAGTGCTTCGGGGACGATTCCTCTGAACACCTTCCGGCCAAACTCCGGCCACAGACGCGAGTATTCACCGCTTCCTTCGCGAGTGCTAGTGAGTGCTACAACCTAAGACTTTTGTTAGGACTATGACATCTTGTAACAACTTTTAATCTTTTGGATTATTATACTTGTGTAAGTGTTTGTAGAATAAATTACCACCTCCTACCAGCCTTACATTTTTCTAATACCCCGATGTATAATAAATAATAGACATAGTAACGCAAATATTACGAATAAGATACCGCAAACAAATTATTTTGGTTACATACATGAACATTTTGATGAAAATATGTATAAAGCCAATAACCCGTCCAATGGTAATAATGTAAAATACAATGAAAATTACAGATCGTTTAATAATATTGAAACTAACCCGTTTAAAAATTATAATAGTGTTCCAAATAATAATAATTATAAAACTCAAAACCGGTATTATGGAAATTTACAAATGAACCGTAGTAATAATAATCAAAATTTTAATGTAAATAACCAACCGCAACATTTTAATTATAGAAACCGTAATTCCGAGGAAAATTTCCAATACAATGCAAACAGAGTAAATTTTAATAATGCAAAACGTGAAAATTACAATCATAACCCGCCTGAAACCAAAAATTACAGTAGTGCCGTCAAACAAGGTTTATCCAAAAATCAGAATTATGTGCAACCGTAAAATAATTTCAAGCAAACACAAAATTTAAATACACAAACAGCAATAAACAATTATAACCGTCCAGGATGTAGCAACACTAATAATAAAATTTCAAATTCTTCACCGTCATACAATAAAAAGGAAAACCGTCCCCAAAATTATAACACTGCTTATTCACCTCAAAATAAGTTAACTCAAAGTAATGAAATAAAGTGTTGGGGATGTAACAAATTTGGTCACCTCCGTTCACATTGCCGTAATAAACCTGTATTATTTTGTTCTCGCTGTGGAAAATTAGGTATTATGTCCCGAAACTGTCAATGTTCAAATTCAAAAAACTGCTTTCCGAAGTTTCAATAAAAAGGGGCGAAACTTCAAAAATTAAGTCAAAAACAAAGTTGAAAACTAAACAACAAATCCCCTTTGATCTCCGTCCGTTCATAAATATTGAAGTAGAAAATAAAAATTTTATTGCGTTAGTAGACACCGGTTCCACAATCACATTCATAAGTGATACAGTAGCTAATATGTTATCTCAAGGTGCACAATTACCTAAATTTGTAAAGGCTACCGGAATAAATAGCCAAACAGTAGAAATTAGACAAGCTTTTTATACCGAATTTAAAATTTTAAATACCAAAGTTCGTCACCTAGCTCACCATGTTCCAACTTTGAGATATGAAGTATTATTAGGAATGGATATTTTATCCAAATTTAATTTGCACTTTAATATGAAATCAGGAAATTTGTTTTTAGAAAATAAAATTATACCTCGAGTAGAGCGTGAGACCACACCAGCTTCTTTCATTCGTGTTCAACCTTAAGCTCTTTAACTAAAACCGAACTTACAAAATTGAATTCATATTTAGAAACGGAATTAGCCGAATTCCAAACAATACAAGGCACCACAAATTTAATTAAACATGAAATCCGCCTCACGGATTATACACCGATAAAACAAAGATACCGACCATTAAACCCAAAAATGCAAAGTTTAATGAACGCTGAATTAGATCGTATGCTAGCAGAAGGTATAGTTGAACCGTCAGATAGCGCATATTCGTCTCCCGTCGTATTAGTTAAGAAAAGAGACGGAAAACCGAGATTTTGCATTGATTTCCAAAAAATCAATGACATTTCTATTAAAGATGCGTACCCTCTTCCGTTTATAAACCATATCCTAGATAAGTTACGTCGACCCAAGTACATATCCAGTAGCGATCTAAAAGATGGATACTGGCAAATATCGTTAACCGAACCGTCAAAAGCAATTACTGCTTTTACAGTACCGACAAGGGGACTATTTCATTTCAGAGTTATGCCTTTTGGTTTACACTCTGCTTCTGCTACGTTTCAAAGGTTGCTAGACCGTATTATCGGGCCTGAGCTCGATCTGTATGCATTTGCGTATCTAGACAATATAATCGTTCTAGGAGAAACTTTCTCTGAACATTTAAAAAATTTAAGAGAAGTTTTTCGCCGTCTTCGACTAGCAAACCTAAAAATCAACGCCGCAAAGTGCGAGTTCTGCCGAAAGTCTCTAAAATATTTAGGACATGTAGTAAGCAATAGGGGAATACAAACAGACCCCGATAAAATTGCTGTTATAAAGCAACTGACACGACCGCACAATATTAAAACACTACGACAGTACCTTGGTGTCTGTTCGTGGTTTCGACGTTTTGTCGAAAACGTTTCAAAAATAGTAGCACCGTTAACATAACTATTACATAAAATTGTACGATGGCACTGGAAAGACCAACAAGAAACCGCCTTTAACCAATTAAAAACCGCCCTTACAAATGCACCTATCCTAAAATGTCCAGACTTTAATTATCCTTTTACTTTACAAACCGGCGCATCTGAAATAGGACTAGGAGCCGCGTTAATTCAAATAATTAATAATATCGAAAGGGTAATAGCCTATGCTAGCAGAACGCTAAATCCAGCAGAAAAAATTATTCCGTTACCGAAAAAGAATGTCTTAGTATTGTATGGTCTATTGAAAAATTCAAATCTTATTTAGAAGGCTACCGTTTCACAATTTTAACCGATCATCAGTCACTTAAGTGGTTGAATTCAATAATCTGGTCGTTTGGCCAGATGGGGGCTGTACTTGCAGCAATATGATTATACAATTGAATACCGAAAAGAACCGCTTAATAAAGTAGCGTAGCTGTTGCATTATCTCGCAATCCACTACCGGCGAAAGTAATGAGGTACTAGTCGTTGAACTACCAGATTGTTCCTGGTATGTTAACAAATTTTGTGAAGTAGAAAGCCGACCGGAGGCTTTCCCTGATTATTGTATTAAAGAAGGCAAACTTTACCGTCATTTCCATATAAACAGTTTTAAAGAGGAGTTAGATAGCGAAGCTTGGAAATTATGTATTCCGACCGCAGACCGTATTGAAATTATTAGCGAAAATCATGATTTACTAACCGCTGGCCACTTAGGTATCACAAAAACTACAAACCGAATTTTAAATTTTTATTACTGGCCCAAAATGGTAAAACATATGAAAGAGTATGTCCGTAAATGTAAGTCTTGTCAAAAATATAAAATCTCACAACTACAGACCGCAGGTAAAATAAATATGTACCCAAATTGTGCACCGTGGGACATCATAAGCACAGATTTAGTAGGTCCATTACCCGGTTCAACAAAAGGCCACCGATATTTAGTAGTTTTTCAAGACAGATTCACAAAGTGGGTCTGGGCGAAAGCAATACGTAAACCAACCGCCGCCGTAGTCAGTCAAAGTTTATATGACGAAATAATAATGAAATTTGGTACACCGCCAATAATCATTACCGACAATGGAACTCAATATGATAGTAGAATATTTAAAAAATTATTATCAGACTTGGGAATTTTCCACCGTTTTACACCTATTTATACCCTATAGAACGTGTTTATCGAACTTTAAAAACTATGATTGCACAATTCTGTGAAAATAAACACCGACTTTGGGGCAAACACATTAATGAATTTACATTCGCAATAAATACTGCCGTTCAGGAAAGCACAGGATTTTCACCTGCATTTTTAAATTTTGCTGGCGAATTAAAATTTCCTAACGCATATATTAGTAAAAATGAAAACATTCCGAATGAAAATGTAGATATAAACCGGACCAACATAATTAAATATAATGCCCGTTTAAAACAGCTTCAGGAAATATTTAACTTAGTCCGTAACAACTTATCTAAATCATTTGATTCACAGGCAAAACACTACAACCTGAGAAGGCGAGAGTGGAGACCGACCGTAGGTAGCATAGAGCTACACAAACAACACCCGCTTTCCAATGCACCGTTAGGTATTGCCGCCAAACCTGCACCGAAATTTTTAGGTCCGTATGTGATAGTAAAAGCGTTATCACCCGTTGTGTTTAACATCAAAAACCTCGATACTAACCAAAAATGCAACCGGATTCATATTAAAGATTTAAAACAATATCGCTAGCGGATGCACCGTTTAACTCTTTTGTTGTAGTAACCAGGAAAAGAACTGGAGTGAGGGAGAGGGGATCAAATTGACCCGCGATAGCTGGACCAGCCGTGACTTGGATGTGGTGAGGGCGTTGGGTGGCCCTAGGTGGAAGAATCAGCCTCCCGCCCCAAGGATAAGAGATATAGGTACACAAACAGTAGACCTAGAAAAATATGACCCGGATGGCCGTCCATTTTGGATGAGACCATCGGCAGCGCCCAAACCGCCCCACATCGCCGGAACCACCGACCCAGAAAAAAAACCAACTGTGTTGGCGCTGCGGGAAGATGGGACACCGTCGAATCCAGTGCACCGGGAAACGAATTTTGTTCTGCTCCCGGTGCGGAGAGATAGGAAAATTGTCTATTAAAGATTTAAAACAATATCGCTAGCGGATGCACCGTTTAACTCCTTTGTTGTAGTAACCAGGAAAAGAACTGGAGTGAGGGAGAAGGGATGAAATCGACCCGCGATAGCTGGACCAGCCGTGACTTGGATGTGGTGGGGGCGTTGAGTGGCCCTTGGTGGAAGAATCAGCCTCCCGCCCCAAGGATAAGAGATATAGGTACACAAACAGTAGACCTAGAAAAATATGACCCGGATGGCCGTCCATTTTGGATGAGGCCATCGGCAGCGCCCAAACCGCCCCACATCGCCGGAACCACCGACCCAGAAAAAAAACCAACTGTGTTGGCGCTGCGGGAAGATGGGACACCGTCGAAACCAGTGCACCGGGAAACGAATTTTGTTCTGCTCCCGGTGCGGAGAGATAGGAAAATTGTCTAACAAATGTTGGTGTAAAATATATATATATATATATATATATATATATATATATATATATATATATAGGCTACTATCTAAAACAAAAATAAAAGAATTAGAAAAAAAAACGATTTATATTATCCCGAAAAATGGAACCAAAACCAAATCCGAAACAAAATATTTTAATTGTAAATAAATAATTATGTTGTAGATACCGCCACCATTCCATACAGGAAAAGTTTGAGTTGTAAGTACCGCCGATAGTGTAGCAGGCAAACTACTCCATCCGACCGTCCGCCAGGGTACTTTGACCTCAAGGATGTGCCCTTGCACTTAGCGAGCCATGGTGTTCATCCACATGGGTGGCCCATGTCCCTTTTACCTAACCTTATCCTACCGTCTTCCCAAACCAACCGTTTAGTTTAAGTTTAATTTAAGTCAAATATTAACATAAGTTGTAGATTGGAATCCGAACGAACTGGGAAAGTTCGAACTACAAGTAAGATGATGCCAGAAAACCGATGTACAAAAATTGATACCGTAATAAGTTTCCGTTCTGCATCATAAGTTGTGTAAGTTGTTTAAATTATATCATCCATAATCTCTATTAATCCACCGTCAAATACATAAATTTTTCTGAAAAAAAAACACTTTCACCGTATTCATACATATTATATTACCGTCTTGATTTAAAAAGAAAATTCGAACCATTACAATTAATTTTTATTTAACTGTTATTCAATAAGGGGTAAGACAAGTAGTTTAATTTTTTTTTGCAAAGCATATCAGTTTATTTATTTTCTTCAAAAAAAACCGTTTTAGGATAAGTAGTTTTATTTTTTTTTAGAAAGAATTTTAGTTTCATTTTAAAGAATTAAGACCGCTTATTGAAAGTAATCTGATTTTTTTTTTCTCTTTTTTTTTATAAAGTAGAAAGGGGATGTGAAGATTAGTTTTTTTTCGTTTTACTTCACTAATAACAAACAATAATTAAGTCCGTAAAATAATTAATTATGCACCGTTGAATATTGATAAGAAGAAAATTTAAAGATAGCCATTAATTATAAATAGAAATTTTTCTTTCTTTCAAAATTAAAACTTATCAAGCACTGTAAACAACCGTTAATATAAATAATAGTTTTCTTTTGTTATTCGAAATTAAAACTTGATAAGTAGTAATACAATTTATATTCAAACACACATGTTAGATGGAAATTACATTCAAAACCTTTTATGTTAATATTAGAGATGATAAGAAACTTCAAATAGACTTTCAAACCTGATCAATCTAATTAAGTGAGTTTTAAATTAAAATAAGCAAGTAATAATTAACACCGTCCTCATAAACTAGTTAATTTAGTTAGTAAAAATTACATTGTTAAATAATAGTTTTGATATAAATGAGTAAAGTTAATCCTACAGTGCGCCGTAATGCATAAATGAATCGTCCGTAATTTTTGTCGTAGAATTAAATATGAACATTTTCGGATCGTTGCTATGCGGCGATGCACTCATGAATCATTTAAGCATGCCGTACTAGCGTCTCAACTTTGGTTTATAACCTTATATTTCAGATGTTCACAGATGTCAAAAGTGTAACGTTGTGTTAGCAAGTAGCAAATGTGCGTAATACGTGGATGCGAATTCGTACGAAAATTTATTCGTAAGAATTCGTACGAGTTCGTACGAAGTCATCAGAATGAAACAAATACATATATCTAAATGTGTGCGTTTACAGTGTTCACGGCTAATTCGTACTTATTCTCACGACGTCGTACAATCAGTTCAATACAAACAAAATATTTTGTTTTTTGTAGGTTATTCGTACGAAAACACTGAATGCAAACATGGATTGTGAAATATTAATTGCCCTTGTAGAGGAAAGACGGTCTCTGTGGGATCAAAAATTCAAAGGATACCATAATATGGAAGTAAACAAAAAGTTGTGGCAGGAAATAGCCGGAAAAATGAAAGTTAGAGGTAATTTTTTTAAAAGATATATTTATTACATTAATATGTTACTTTATTTAAATGTATGTATGTACGTATTAATTTATTTGGTTAAAATATTGCATAAATTTATTACGGATTTCATAGGCAGCAACACTAGCTCTGTTGACGTGTCTTGTTCCCCTGATTTCACTTCGATGTACAGTTTGGGTAGTGTCCAAAATATCTGGCATGCCTTCTAAATCAATAATTATATTATGTAATAAGCATATGCACTTTACAATTAAATCGACTCTCTCTGGATAAATTTCAATTTCGGTTTTTAGAACCCTCCATTTTGAGGTTATAATGCCAAATGCACATTCAACAAGGCGTCTGGCTCGGGAAAGGCGATAATTAAAGTTTTCTTGCTCCGGAGACAATTGTTGTCCTGAAAATGGTCTCATTAAATAGTTCTTTAGTGGGTAGGCGGCATCTCCTACTAAAACATGTGGTACAATAATATCTGTATTTGGTAGAGCTTTTGGCGGGGTATATTAAAAGTACCATTTTCGATATGATAGTATAAAGACGAGTTTGTAAAGTCCCACCATCACTTTGTTTTCCGTAACTTCCAACATCGATAGTTATAAACTTGTAATTTGCATCGACCAAACCTTGTAGCACTATAGAAAAATATTTTTATAATTAAAATAAAATGATCCTGACTGTGGAGGACATTTAATTCTAATGTGTTTGCCATCGATGGCTCCAACACAGTTAGGAAATTTCCACTTCTTATAAAAGTGATGTGCAATTGAGGCCATCATTGATTCAGTTGGACATGGCATATGAATTTCATTTAATGTATCTCATATGGCCTCACAGGTTTCGTAAACAACTTGTCTAATTGTTATGTGACACATTCGAAATGAGAAAGCTAAAGATCGAAAAGAAGCACCTGTTGCAAGATACCTGAAAAAAGAGATTTAGTGACGTCACATGAATTTTAAATTAACTTTTTTCTATAAAACTATCAAAAAATTACGCCAAACAGATGCAATATAGTCACTTGTAGTTATTCATATTTTATGTTTTGTTGCAGATGATATTGTTCGTCAGAAATGGAGAGGTTTGAGGACACTTTAGGAAGAAACTTATAAAATTACAACAAAATAGAAGTGCATCTCCACTTCTATTTTGTTTGCTGAGGAAACATCTTCAAAATGGCAATTTTTTGACTTTTTCTCAGGGACCAGTTTGTTCCAAGAAAAGTAACCGGAAATATTTCACAAGCTAATAGCCAAGCAAGTTCGAGTTGTCATGAACCAAATAGAGACGAACTCTCAGAAGTAACCAACACTGATAGTGAGCAATCACAAACAGAAAGAGAAACCAACTTGGAATTAGAACAAGAAGTTATTGCTACACCGTCTACATCCAATAAAAGATCTTTGCCTATTCAAGATACCAGTACTCCATTAAGAACAAGGTAAAATTTGAGAGAAGCAACAATGCAAAAGTTATTAAATATAGAAGAGCAAAAATTGGCCCAGTTCGAACAAGGTTTTCAACACCATGACGACGATTACTATTTCGCTCTAAGTCTTGTTCCATATATTAAAGAACTACCAACTCATAGAAAATTATTTATTAGGACAAAATTTCAGGAGCATGAAGAATTAAGGCGAACCCAATACACTCCACAGCAAGTAGTACTACCTATATCTCAAAGAAGTACTCCCACGTCAACACCTTCACCAGCATATATGCTGGTGAAGAAGTATACTTCTTCACTTAATTCATATACTTCCCAAGTACCATCTCCATTTCAACCAATAAATGATTCTACATGCGATTCATTCCACTATGATACTGTGGTGGTGAACGAACAAAACAGACCTTCACAAACAGCAACATTATATTTTTCAGAGTTTCAACCTAACCAGTAGCTTTTTATTAATCGTGGCATATATCATATCTTAAAATAAACCTGGTTTATGAAACAAATGATTTTTACTTACCTTAATGTTACTATCAGTTTTTCTTGTGGTGAAATGCATTTTCGGAAATTTGAGTATTTCACAATTTTACTTTTGAATACTCTTTAAAATGTAATTAAATGTATATACCGTCATTCTGGTATACTAAAAAAAAATTTTATCATTTTTAATTAGTTCCTCAAACGATCTTCCATATTCTCCATTTTTTTCTCTTGTCGAAAAGTAGTCGGATACCTCGCAAAGTAATTTTGTTAAAGGCGTCTCTAACAAATACAATTGAGTAGCTGCATCCATTGTACTTCTACTATTGCTCTGTTCCTACATATTCGTACGATTCGTACCCGCGTCCATTGCAACCACTTTTTATGATGCATTCATACGAAAGAATTTCTTACGAATCCCTACGAATTATTTTCGTACGAATTCGTATCCACTATCACCGCTGCCTTAGACTTTGGTTTTGTGTAGTATTTGTTAGTATATGTATCAGGAATTATCAACAAAATAACAAAATTCAAGTGATTCAAATATGAATCACCGCGCGTTTGAACTATAAAATAAGTGTGGTTTGTAAACAATGGGTTTTGATTGTAAACAATTTGTAATTGCCGATTTTATTGTTTCAGATGCCGCTGATATACAAAAACGGAGTAAAAGAAATAGGCATGAACAAACTTAGTGGCGAGGAATTATTCGACTTTATTGAGAGCATTCCCACTGAAAGTGAAGACGATCTAGAGAGTGACGAGGAGGATAAGGAACTTGATAATAGTTCCATTCCCGAGGAAGAAATAGATATGTTACCTATTCCTGTCAGTGAAGAGATACTTGAAAAATACTTTAGAAACCATAATTTGGATAAACTAATACTCGAACTACCTATTCCAATTGAGGATATGTCGACCATTCATAAATCAAATGACACAGAATTGGAAAACACCGACCAGATTTCTGAATCAGAAGGTGTGCCGTCAACATCTGCGACAACTAAGAAAACCACTGTTTCTGCCAAACCAAAAAACGTATAATGGAAAAAAAAGAATATTGGTGATGTACCTTCCAAGTTTACTGGTAATCCCGTATTGCTAGCTGAAATAAAAGATTTAGAAACTCCATATCAGTTTTTTCGGTATTTTTTTACACAAGAGCTAATGGACAGGATTGTTGAAGAGAGCGTTAAATACAGTATTCAGAAGGATCCTGCGAAGCCCTATAAATGTTCAAGTAATGATTTAAGTAAATATCTGGGAATCTGTATAATTTCATCAGTAAGTGCCGTATCCAATATTAGAATGTACTGGAATTCTGTAATTGGATTGGAAATAGTACAAAACACTATGAGTCAGAAAACTTTTGAGAAAATTAGAGCTAATCTACATTTCAACAATAATGACGCAGGTAATGAAGGAGACAAATTACATAAGCTAAGACCGGTAATAGAGTTGATTTCATCAAGATATCTCTCAGTACCGATGGAAGAGATGTTATCATTAGACGAGCAAATATGTGCCACAAAAGCTCGCCATCACTTGAAACAATACTTACCCATGAAACCCCATAAATGGTGTTACAAGTTGTTTGTGCTGTCAGGTGTCTCTGGTTTTTGCTATAAATTTGAGATCTATACAGGCACAGAAAACGACGCAGCCGGAAGATTTGAAAGTGAACCTGATTTAGGCGCAAGCAGCAACATTGTTGTAAGATTGGCTAGGGAAATACCTAGAAACTGTTTCTATAAAATTTATTTTGATAATTATTATACGTCTTTACCTGTAATAAGTTATTTGGCGAAACAAGGCATTCATTCATTGGAAATTGCACGGAGAAATCGAATTCCAACTTGTAAAATCCCAAATCAATCTGAAGTCAAAAATTTATCAAGAGGTTCATATGGTGAATTTGTAGCTCAATATGATGGAGTAGATATAAGCAACAGTTACTGGTTAGATAACAAGATGGTTATCTTATTGTCTTCGTTCGTGGGTACCGAGCCTAGCCATTTGGTTGAAAGGTTTGATCGAAAACACAAGCAAAAATACAGATTCCTGTCCACCAGTAGTCAAACAGTACAATCACCACATGGGGGGCGTCGACTTGCTTGATAGCATCATAGGTCGCTATAAAATAAAGATGAGGTCAAAAAAAATGGTATTTACGACTATTCTACCATCTTTTAGATCTTACAGTAATAAATGCATGGTTGTTGTACAGATGTTGTAATGAAGGAAAAAAAAAGATGAAACTTTCAGAATTCCGAATAGAATTGGCTCGAACTTTATGTAGTATTGGTAGAGGTTCTGCGAAAAGAGGAAGACCTTCTGTGCTTCAGCAAAAGATTGAATGTAAGAAATACAAAGCAAATGCCTCACCCATACCTCCACTGGATGTAAGGTTGGACCACCAAAGTCATTTTCCAATATGGAATTCAACTAGGTTAACACATTCGCTGCGAGGCTGCGACGGTCAAGCACCCCAGGTGCTGAACTTTTTAAAAAAAAAACTGTATTTCATGTTAATTATGTTATATTGTTTATAAACAAAGTCATAAAACATATATACTGGGTGTTTTTATTTTGGTGCGTGACTGATCGGAGTCATGCGCACCTAGCTAAGGATTTCTTTATGCAATGCTGACCGGCGCCTATCGAGCCAAACAAAATCTGCCGCGATTTTGAATGCAGAAGGTGAAACAAAAGGACAAATAAAACCAAATTGAAGTAAAAGTATATAATTGAAAACATCAAACATAGGAAAAATGATAATAAACGAAAAATAACAATAACAAAAATAAACAATAACTCTAAATATTATAAAATAAAACATAAAAAATCGTTCACTTAGAAGTACGCTACTAACTAAAATGTTTAACCCAACGTTGCCAATCTTGGTCACACGTTATACATGGGCACTGTCAAAACACAAAACACAAAACCCAGGTTGCCCCGGGCATTGTTCGCAGTGGTAAGTTGTTTGCTTCCTCAACTTATTTGTAGTGCATACTTTACACCGCTTACGCTTTACGCGACCATCTTTAGCTATTGACGTAATTTTCGTCAAGGTATGTTTTGTTACAGTTTTTCTAGTTGCTCTGGGGGTTTCTTCTATGTTTAGCAAACTACACAAAAGTGACATTCTAAATTCATATAAACTAAGTTTTTCTCCAGAATATTTCCTATGTAGCAAGTAGGAGTTTAGCAACATTAATTGGATGAAATGTAAGCCGAGTTTTTATACCACCGCAAGCTTTTTCTGTCGCAAGGATAGTACGAATTCAGTTGATCTTGTCGATCAACACCACCCATGTGTTTATTGTAATGTAAAATTGCAACCGGTTTTGTTTTACTGCGGTTTCTTCTATCCACATACTCTACCATATCATTCTGAAACTCGTTGGATATGTAGAGAACATCGCGTTTGTCTTTCCACTTGGCAATCATGACGTTGTCTGCATACCTGGCTACCGTTTCTCCCTTTTTTAGTTTTTTTGCTACAACGTCTTTAGGGTTGTGCCTTCTTTTGATATTGACCGTTCCAGTACAATAAGTCTTTCGAGGTGTTAATTGTTTGGCCAATTCGAAAGAATTGTAAAAGTTATCCATGTATATGGAGTGACCTGTATCTAAAAGGCTGTCTAGTAAATTTAGTACCACTTTTGTGGTATGGCCTTTGCCGCCAGAGTCATTTAGTGCACCGGTGTATATTTGTGCTTTCAGAATTATACCGCTAGGTTCGGTTAGCATATAAATTTTGACCCCGTACTTGTGGCGCTTGTTCTTGATATATTGCCGAAAAACCAACCTCCCACGCCACAAGACCATTGATTCATCAAGCGACAGTTCTTCACCAGGACAATAAATAGATGCCATCTTATTGTTGAACAGATCTACAAGAGGTCGTATTTTTGTGTAGCCGATCTGTTATGCTTTCTCCATCAATCGGATTTTTTTGCAAAATGCAAACACCTCATAATCAATAAAAACCGGTCACGGCTCATATGAGTTGAAAAACATTGTAAATTGAGGAGCGGATGATTCCTCCAGTAATCTTGTAAGCGATTCAATTTTATTGTACCTGTATGAAGAACTAAAGCAATAAATGTTAGCATCTCCTCACAGGTAACTGGTTTCCACCTCGTTATTCTTGATTTTGCCGTAACTCCCTGCCCACAAAACACCTCTTCGGCATATTCATTGGTTTCATTTACCAATACACTGAGTATTACATCGTCGAGGATCATACGAAAATAATCAATCGGTTTGTTATTGCCAGGGACGGGCACTAAAAGTTCATTTCTTTTTAAAAAAGGAAAATTGTTTGTGCCTGTGGGAGCCTCTCTCCAGTTTGGAACATCAGCGTCTGCAAGGGGAAGCACAGGTTGTAAAAGACGCGTGGGATCTGGGAGCGGCACGCCATCAACCGAACCTTATAAAAAATATTATATACCAATAATCAGAAAAAGAAATCTAAAAATACCTTCATTATTAGCGCCTGGATGAGCTAAGTCTGGATCTATATCAGGACTGCTAATAATACACCTAATAAAATTACTAATAAGTAATTTAAAAACATTTAAATTATTACGTGTATTATTACGTGTATCATCATCGTCCGAATCCTCTTCTTCGGATTCAGAATGACTCTGTTCAAGGCCAACATCCAAATCGCTCAAATTATCTAAAAATTCTTCGTCTTCACTCGAATCCATGAGAGTCATCTTTAATTCTTCATCAGTGAGGTTGTTGGGGTTTTTATAACTATATTTACACCTCTTAGAAAGTCCTGGCTCACTGTCCGCCATATTTAATGGTGAAAAACAAAAAAATCGAAAACTGACTAAAAATTTATATGTCCCGATTCTTAATGAACACGCTCACAAAAACACGTACACTTCCCACTACTGCGGACTTCGTACTGATTAATTGAATTCGCTAAGCAACGTGGCTCCGATCGGAGTCGTGCGCACTGGCCGCGCGAATCAAGTGACTCCGATCGGAGCCACGCGCACTGAATGTGTTAAGGTGCAAACTTCCCAACTGTAAAGCCCAAACGTTTGTTTTATGAGAAAAATGCAATACGGCGCTATATTTTAACATGTTAACAATTTTAACAAACATAATTGTTTTAAATTTTTCCATAATAAATAACGTGGTAATAAATTATTAATTAGTGAGCAGTGATGCAAATATGAACCATTTATTTTTTTCTTTGTTTTCTGCAATATATTTTCTTTAGTTATTTTTCTGTTTAGAAATGTATTCCTTACACCACCAAACGAGTATTTCACCAAAATAAAAAATTGCGCAATGTAGGGTTAAATCTCAAATACTTTCTATGAATTTCAACTACAATGTAATCTTTTACCATTGTGTAAAATCTTATGTATTTTCAATAATGCGAACACCGACAGATACGTCAAAGAGTAATCAGCTTCTGGAATTGCGTGTTTTTGAGTTGATAGAAATGTTACTAATTATTAATTAAACCGTTAGATAGAATAAGTATTTTTATTAATAGAAATTGGCCGAATTATATCAATCGCTTTGTGATTTTACAAATAATAATTTTAGTCCGTTGAAATAAATACTAGCTCCTTGATTGATTTAATATTAATTAAAACAAATTGTTACGCTATCGCCTCATCGTTAAAATTATGGAATTTCCAGCCGTTCCCCACTTTTAAATGTCGTAGTCTATATAGGTTAGTGCTTTCACAAAAATTCTTATCTTTTTCCTACATTCTCACTGCGAACGTAGCAAAATTGTATTATTGTCAATCGATGAGGTAAACAGTAGTTTAACAATTAGTTAATCCAATTAAACTTAATAAAGGCTAGCTCTGTAATTAATTTGGAAGCCTAGTTGATTTGTTTCGATAAATAGCAAAGAAAATTACTGTGCTATCGCGCACCGTCTCGGTTAACCCGTAATTAGTGAAATTTAAATAAATTCACAGAGTTAATATTTATTAAGAATCATTCATTTTCATCCATCATTGGTGAAGGAATTTTGTTTGTCAAGGGGACCTGTGACCTTTGTCCACCGTATCCGCCTTCCATCCGTATTAATTAAGTTTTAGGTACATCTTCGACCGTGAGGATTCAACCCTGAATTTATCCACCACTGGGTAATCCGAGGTAGCCGTTTGGAAACCGCACAAGTTCAGGAGTGGACCCAAAGACCGCCTGGACAGTAGTTAATCTTTGGCTGGCGCCCGAATCCGTTTCATCTGCTTCAACCCCTGTGACGAAGAACCCATTATCCGATTACCGCCCAGGAGTTGACTTTGCAATAACATGAAATACCGTAACTTATAAGTACAACTAATAAATATATTTCCAAACGAGTCTTAATTTTTGTGCTGGATTTCGTTGAGGGCAAGCTTCACTTGCCACCACCGAAAACCCTTTACAGCAGAAAAGAATCCCAGCACATTTCTTACGTTAATTTCATCATCAACTAATGGTTTAATTTTTGGAATTTTTGGACGGCACACTCCAATTTGCGACATGTTCTTTTTTTTTATGATTATGGACCTGAACAGGCTAAATTAGGCCTATCGTGCTAAAGCACTCAGGAACACTTAGGAGGATGGATAGAGGAATAATGAATTGCCAATAGATGTCTATGGACAGCGACCTTAAAGTCTTTAAAAGTCTTGTGATGGTATCTCGAGTTGACATCGGTTTTTCCGGAAATCTTTCTGTAAATACACGGCATGTTCGGCTAGCAATTCTATTACACTCTCCGTGCATTAGGATCAAGTTTAGAAAATCATCATTGGTATAATTTCTATGTGCCATTTTCAAAATAATTATGACCTTATTAGTACTTTAACAGTTCAAAATAGCTTGTCACAATAATTACACCGCTTTGACAGCAATAAAGAATTAATAAGGGTAACAATGAATTTCGACAGCCTACTTTTCACTTTGTGACAAATATTATTAGATTTGAGTATAAGGTTTTATGCATTTATTCAAAAAGACCGAAATATCTTGAAAATGGCTCGATTTAGGTATAGGAAATCTAAACATAAATCGAATGGAAATAAAACAATAAATCTCATAGCATCATAAAATACATTAATACATTAAGCAAGTATTTAATGTTTGAATTTATTACAATTGGTCGCTCGATTTTCAACAGCCTGTATAAATTAATAAAGTTATTTCCTATCAACAATGTTTCGTCATATATTGATATTGTTTGGTCAAAATATGAAAGTAAACGATTATCAATTAGATAAGATATCGTAAATAATAGGAAAATATGATTTTTGTAAACAATTCACAAAATTTAAAATAACTCAAAAACCGCTAATTTTTGAGATATAGTATCCTTATAAAAATTTGTTCAGAATTTTATGTAGAATACGCATTTCAACCAAAATATACCACATTCTATTTAAAATAAGCAAGTTGGATACTTCCGGTATAACTGAAAGTGCTATAAAGTTACAAATATTTTCATGGAATTCAGCATGGCCAAATATATTAAAGTAAAATTGTAAAATTGTAATGTACAAGTTTTCAATTTTCAAATATCAGTGGTTCACCAATAAATCTAATGCAATAACTGACTTTCATACTTTCCAACTTGATCTAAACAAAGTTATTGGAGGTTAGCTGAACTATTTGTCAAATCATTGAATCAAACTTACCAAAATAAAAAAAATCGTATTTCATAAAATGTTTGCTGCACACAAACATATTGTTCGTGATAGGTTTACCAATTTTTATTAGTAAAGTGCATTTCACAAATAATTAGACCTCTCCAATTATAAAATAACTAAAATGCTATAAGTGTAACATTGTAATGAAAGGGATATTTCAGTTGGCTACTCTGAACCACATTTTCCATCCTTTCCTACAACATTATAATAGCAAAAGACAAATATAATAACAAATGCGACCTTCAAACGTCTTAAAATATTATTTACCAACTCAGTAGCGTATCACGCGGAGAGGTAACACTTAGGTTAGTAAAATTGAAAATTTTTCAATTAAATTAATTATTGTAAGAAATAAACATCGTTAAAATAAAAAAATGTTCCAAACAAATATCATTATTGTTAAGAATTTCTGAAAATTTACCATTACTAATTCGTAATTAATGTTGAAACTGCAAATTACTCCATTAGCATAATGTGAATTAGGAATCATTAATGACCACTTGCTTTGCTTATAAATGTGGAATCAATTTTCCATTTTGCCATTATACTGTAAACAATAATTTGTAACGGTTGTAGTAATTTTGTAGTTTTTATACTAAAATAGAAGAAAGTTTTGTTTTAACCGAAGACGAGAACTTTATTGAAAATTCGGTAAGATTATACAATATTTTCTTAATTGTCATATTATTATTACAGACGATGAGTGGACAGACAATTTATTTTAAATGTTTATAATTCTGCGATTTTTAATTACGCAATAATTATTAATAAAAATAGTAGTTTTCGCAACTAGTGCGCTGTTTACACATTTTTTGGTGCGAGGCCGTTCTTTTTTACCCGAGGCGTAGCCGAGGGATAAAATATAAGGCCGAGTACCAAAAAGGTGTCAGCGCACGTGTTGCGAACAAAATTTTTTGTAATCGTTTACATAAAATTAGAAAAAAATTAAATTTTGAAATATTTGTTGACAAATGTCAAATTAAATATATAAGCAAAAAAGTTTATATATTTAGTTATATACCACTTTTCTATTTATGTATTAAAAGTAACGATTGCAAAAAATTATTTACTACATACTTGTTCATTTTTTTTAAATTTGTATTAAAATAGTTCAAACAGTATATTTTTTTTAAATTTGTATTAAAATAGTTCAAATAGTATATAATAATAATACTAGGTGAATGTGGTGATGGCGAATTTAATAATAATAAATTTATTCAAATAAGTTTTTCACTTTTTTTATATGACAAAAGGTACTACGTCAATGAGTGCTCCCGCGGTTTATTTGGTGACAAATTTAAATGGCAGCCATATTGCAGAGGTCTAATTACTCGTGAAATGCACTATATCTTCCAAAGTTTTTCATTTTGTAATTATGTGGAAATGAGTGCAATGACATATTTTCGTTTTTACGGTTTGGGCACTGAGGTACTGAACACATTTTGTTACTATTATACATCCGCATAATTATTTATACATAAAAAACAATACAAAATGTGTAATATAAAAAAGTAGATGTGCGTATAAGTGATCACCGTTTGCGAGCTTTACATTTATCCACTAGGGCGGCGACTCTTTCGTTTGGAAAAGCGAATTAATATAAAAGTATGATAAACGTATAAGCCAACTATGAAATATAATTTTAGTAAATAATAACTAGATCGTTAAAAAATGAAATATTGTTAAACTGTCTTGAAGATGACAAATCAGAGCACCCTCTAATTGTCGAATATTTAAAAAAAAACAATTATAAACCATTCTGATCATGTTGATTCTAAAGGAGGAAATTTTGCGATAACACCAAGAGTAATAAATACCTTTTGAAGATATAATTACTAATATCGAAAACTTCATTAAATCATTACCTTTTGATACTGCTAATGAAGTTAGATATAACACCGTTAACTATTACATAAAGCAAAACCTCCAAAGGGCAACTTATCCTTTTGTCAACGACGTGCTTTATTTGATCTTAAACGTAATGAAAATATAATAATATTCAAATGATATAAAGGTAACGCAACTGTTGTATTAAATATGAATGATTATAGCATTAAAATAGAACCAGAAACTTATCGTGAACTAGGGGAGGGTAGAGCAGTTTGGTACGCTGTTTTTCAGTAACCTACAATTGGCTAGAGAAAACATATAATGAGCAGTGATATGCGGGAATAGCTTCTTGCCTATGTCGAGAAATAATGTTTATATAACTTAAAGTAGAAATATGTAAGTAGTTTCAAGGGAAAAAAATGTTAAAACAAATCGTGTCATTTTCCCAATGTGCCCCACCGTGGGGCACTTTGGTACAACTAGTCCCAAGCTGCCACCACCTTGAAGTACATTGAAATTGATAGTTAGGTATTTTTTATTCTCTAGAAAAACAAAATCAACTTTCAAAACCAAATCAAAATATTGCAAAATTAAAAAGTTACATTACGTTATAGTTCATAAACGAAACATCAAAATTTATAAAAGATGCCAATCTGCTGGTGCTACCAAAAACCTCTTTGGGTTTTGGCAGTTTAGCCACTACGTCACCCCTCATAACTGAACTAATCCAGACTGGGATAGAAGAATCCATAATTTTTTTTTTTCGCAAGAATTTCACTACAGGACATCTTGAACGCATCCCACGTAGTAACATATTGTTCTTTTGGTAGCAAATTTCACCAAAATAAAATCACCCACCTCAATTTTGGTGTCGTCAAGTAGTCCTTCACTCGTAAGCTTCGGTCATATCTATATCTGAATCTGATGAATGGTTTTTCACTTCGTAAGATGCGTCTGAATCACTCGGTGACGAGCTTAGTTTTCTTTTAGAAGGCCGACGCGTCGCCATGGAGGTTTTATTTGTTCTATCAGGAATTTGATATTTAACCAATGAAGTTGAGTTGGCTTCGTCTTTTAGTGTTCTGTTTACCAGTTTTATCTCTGTTATTGCAAAGAAGGAAATTAAAGTGGACTGTATTTCTATTTATTTTGCAAACAACACTCTTTGAAAATGCTTAGTTATTTCCGAAACTGTATACACGTTATAAAGATTTGAAGACTCACCGCCATATGTTGCAGTAGTAGTTTCACCGGCCAGTCGTAGAAAAACACACGCGGTTTGGTAAAACCGAAAATTGCACTTTTCTTGTTTAATGCGAAACGTAGAATGTCTTATGACGCTGCTTGAGCTATCTCATCCAAACAACGTGTAAATTATCAATTGTATTTGTAAATAATTTAAACAAATTTAAATCCTAAATGCAGGCAACTTAACTTGCGACAACATAAGCCGCCCACCAAACACCTTGTGTTTTAAATAAAAAAACAGGAATAAAATATTTATATAATAAGCATAAAAAGAAGAAAATCTTATAATCAATTTAATTAAACATAATCAAGGAGTTTCTTGAAAAAATGAAAAAATAAGTAATGGAGAGAGAATTGTTAAAAAAAAATACTATTAGGCATTAGGCAGAGGGCACAGTTTTAATACTAGTCTTCTGAAACGCCCACTAACAGTATGGACAGTTACCACTCGGTATGTTCGTAATCACCTTTATGTAACTCAACAATTCGCCCAAGTGGCCAATGTGAAGGAGGTTTTATGTCGGATTTAAGTACTAGGTCATTTAGGCTTGCGTTGACCGAATTGTTCCATTTTGCACATTGTTGCAAAGTATGCAAGTATTCTCTGGAGTACCTTTTCCAAAAATCAGCGTGAAGTCGCTGCATAAGCTGCCAGCGGGAGAGGCGCTTCACGTTAATGTTTGATAAGTCTGGATCGGGAATTATGGAATTTAGAGGCGATAAGGTTAAGAAATGCCCCGGAGTGAGCGGCTCCAAATCATTAGGATCCGAACTCTGGGCACACAAGGGGCGCGAATTTAGAACAGATTCTATCTGGCAAAGCAGAGTAGACAATTCCTCGAAGGTTAAGCGTTGTACACCCACTACAGTTAGCAGATGCGACTTAACCATTTTAACACCCGCTTCAGCCAAGCCGTTGAAATGAGGGCCCGAAGGGGGGCTAAAATGCCAACGAAAAGATAAAGTCTCGGCGGCTTGTTTGGCTAATGTAAGAAATTGGTTGGTGGCGCCAACAAAGTTGGTGCCGTTGTCGCTGTAACAAGCAGAAACGGTACCTCTTCTAGCCAGAAAACGGCGAAAAGCGGCAATAAAACTGTCTATCGATAGTTCTTGCGTGAGTTCAAAATGTACGGCCTTTGTGGCCATGCAAACAAAAACGCAAACATAAGCTTTGAAAACCTGTGCGCCTCGGGATCTGTAAATAGTTATAAAAAATGTCCCACAAAAATCAATGGCCACGTGAGAAAAAGGCTTTAATTGAGAAATTCTAGGCGTAGGCAGGTCTCCCATAATTGGGGAGGCATAAAATTTGGGACGTGCTTTGAAAAAACGCAAACAGCGAGAAACAACCTTCGGAATGGCCTTACGTACTGACAGAATCCAGAACTGTTGCAAAATTAAGTTATGTAGGGTTTTCATCCCCGGATGTAAATATTGCTTGTGGGTATGCTCAATAAGGAGCGTGGTGAGTCGATGGGAACTAGGTAAAAGCAAAGGATGCTTGGCCGAATACGCTAAATCGGAATTTCTAAGGCGGCCGCCCACCCTGAGAAACCCGTCTGGATCCAGGAAAGGTGCGAGCTTCCGGAACGGTTTAGGCAGCAATCGATTGTGAATAATTTTTTTCAATTATTTCGGAAAACGCCAACGATTGGACATAGTTTACGAGGCACAGTAAACACCTATGTAGTTCGTCAGGGGTAGGAGAACCAAATAATCGTTCATCAGCATCTCGCCTGAAGTTGCTGGAAACGCGAAAACAGTAAGATAAAATTCTTTGAATTTTTGAAAGTGACGAAAACTTCTCAAGAAGTAGATCAAGAACATTGTCTTCGATACGTAAATTAAAAGCGGACTGTTTTCCTTCTTTAGAGATTTCATCCATATTTAACGGGAAGAATATGAAATGTATCCGCAAGTCTCCATTCTGTACTAGTCATGGAAGGACACAATTCATTTTTTAGTAGTTCTGAAGGGGACCATCCCTATAGAAACGCAGTCTGCAGGGTTCAAAGCTGATGGGATATATCTCCTGTTCGCCACAAAAGTCTTCCAACGACTCGGAGACGATTTCAGCCACGAAAGTACAACCTGTGAGTCATACCATGCAGTAATTTCGTCGAAAATAATTTGTTCTGCATAAACGTTTTTTATGAAAGTTTAGCGGAAGTGAGCTCGAGTTTAGGAATGGTTAGGGATTTTAAAGGTGCAACCTTCCCTTTGGCGCTCACCAGGAAAACAGAAATCTGGTCGTTAGTTTGAACTCGAAAATAAACTACTGCGCCATAACCAATCATTGATGCGTCGCAAAAACCGTGAAGTTCGCATCTTTGAAAATTACCTAATAATACGCGACGCGGAAGTTTGAGGCCGGAAAGCTCTGAAAGTTCATTTTTAAGTTGACTCCATGAGTCAGTAATATTTTGATCGGGTTTATCGTCCCAGTCTATCTTGGAAGCCCACAAACGTTGCATAATATATTTGGCAGCAAGAAAAATAGGACATAAAAAGGCCAACGGATCAAAAATTCTCCCTATTTCTGAAAGAATGGTGCGCTTTGTTAGGGGCCTATCACCGATTTGGCACTTATAAGAAAATGAATCTGAATGTGGTTGCCATTGAAGACCTAAAACTTTTAAGTAATGCGGTTCCTCTTTGTCAAATGACAGTGTCATTTGGCGATCAGAATTTGGGACAGCTGTTAACAAGTCAGGTAAGTTACTAGCCCACTTACGGAGTTCAAAACACCTTAATTTTAGTAGATTAATTAACTCATCCTGTAGGGAAAGGGCTTCTGAAACGGAACAGGAAGTTCCTATCATATCATCGACATAAATTTGATTTTTTATAAGCTTACTAGCTTGTGGAAAACGATCTACCTCTAGATCGGCAAGTTCGTTCAGAGTGCGCATGGCTAAATACGGGCTACAATTCAAACCGAAAGTGACTGTATTTAAAACCCATTCGGACAGGGCATCCTCAGGTGAAAATCGGCAAAGAATTTTTTGGTAATTTCTGTGCGAAGGCGTAATCAAAACCTGACGGAACATTTGTTTGATGTCCGCGATAAATACGATAGGATGTATTCGAAAAATAAGTAAAAGTGAAAATATGTCCCTTTGTAGTTTTGGCCCTGGAAGTAAAATGTCATTTAAACTTAAACCCATAGGTCCTTTAGCAGACGCGTCCCATACTACGCGAAGCTTTGTAGTGGTACTTTCTTTTCTTTGTACGCCGTGGTGGGGTAAATAAAAGGAAGGAGAAGAATTCGTATTTGGCGGACTAACCGTCATATGGCCATTATCTAAATAATTCCTCATAAAATTAGAATAGGCTAGGTATAATTCGGGATTTTTTAGTAATCTGGCTTCTAACATTAGGAATCTTCGTACAGCTAGGGGGTAGGTGTCCCCTAAGTCAGGTTCAGAATTTTTGAAAGGTAAAGATACCGTAAATCTCCCAGATGAGTCTCTGGTAACCATTTTTTTAAATGTGCGTTCACATTTTATTTCATGTGGGGAAAGGAATGTTTTTGAGGGTAATTGCTCTACTTCCCAGAATTTAGGGATAATAGAATTTAGGTGGAGTTTGGAATGGGTGAAAAAGGTGTTCGTGTGTGTGTTTCCTACCAGCAAATCCACCGGGCTTGAGAGGGAGAATTTATCGTCGGCTAGCTGTAAGCCTTTTATATGATCCCATTCTTTAATTTGTAAGTTAAAGGAAGGTATGTCAGAACAAACCCTTTGAACTACAATTGCATCGAAATTAAATTTCGGTCCAGAAATATTTTGAGGTTTTATGGTACAATTGGTAATCCCCTTGGAGGAGAACGAAGACATTTGGTTTAGACCGAAAATAGTAGTTGAAAACTGGGGTCTTTGTAAATTTAGACGGCGGAAACAGCGTTCACTTATGAAATGTGATTGGCTTCCGGAATTAATCAAAATACGCACTTTTTGAAAATTCCCTCTACTGTCGTGGGTATCTACGACTGACGTTGCCAAAAGAACTGTAGTTAGAGTATTGAAAGTGTTAGCAACGGTCGTAGACTGGTCACTGGAAGAAGTAGATGGTGCGGAGGAGTTGGCGGTCACAACGCTTGCAGTAGGATCGTGGGCAGGAATAGAATTGGGAACTGGAACAGGTTTAGAAATATGCAGGGTTGAATGGTGTCTATAATGACATGTACGGCAACGAAAGAAAGAATTACAACGGCGTACGGTATGAGAATGGTGTAAGCAATTGCTACACAATTTGTTCTGGCTCACATATGTGTTTCATTAGGGGTTTTTTGCAAGAATTTTGGGCATTTGGAAAGGACGTGTGCTTCTTTACACAGGTAGCAAGTTAGGCCAGAATCAGAGCAACAGACGCGCTATTACAATGTGAAAATGTAGGCTTATTGTACGTTCTTTGAGAAATCTTTGTATTGGAATTGGTGACTGTGGATATGAATTTCATCGGCTTGGAACTAGTTAAATGTTGAACCGACTCAAGTGCTTTGCAGTTGCTTTCTAAAAATTGATCCCTAAACTTTCCTCCTTTTTACGGCTTCCGTAGTGAAAGCCCCACTTCATTTCACATCTACAATATTTTCGCGTTCATAACCGTCTTCGAGATCATCATCGGGACCGTCTTCGAGATCACTATCGGGGCCGTCTTCCTTAGTGATTGGTTCACTACAGTTCAAACACGATTCTCCACCACATCTACCGCACATTGAAGTGCAAGACAGACCACTTCGCTATATGTTTAGTCGTGGTACCACCATGTAAGTCATTGCAGCAGTAAAATTTCCTAGCGGTGGTAGAATTAATTGGAACTAACATGTGCACGGCACTTTGGGTTTGTGTCAGGGCAGCGATGAGTACTAGTAGATCGGAGTCGGCGCCTACGACGAGACCTACTCGTTTTGATTCCGCTTGAGTTCTCGCCGTTTCACCAATCAAGATATCCGCTGTGCTTTCTTGAATTCTAACGAAAGGAGGTTAAAGAGAGTTTTCTTGTCTCAACGTTCGACTAAAATTGCTTTTTTGGAACAGTCACGGCGTTTGACAAAGTTACTTCAACCCTCGCAACTTACTCTCCTGCAGCTCGCCTCTTATGCATTCCGTCTTTCGTACTTGGTTCATACTCGTCGAAAACTACGGTTACATTTCTTCCGTAATTACGAAGAACATAGTTCAAGTAGGCCTTGCATACGTCACCGTACGTTGTGGGGCAGGGCCAATGCACACGATGTAAGAGATCTCCACCGTCGAGAACAAAGCTTGAATTTTCAGGCAATTCATTGCTGATCTTATACATGTTTTCTGGAAAATAAAACTTCATTACTTACCGCTAAACAGTTTCACATATCGTACTGTTGAGTTGATGAACAGGTAAATCTTCACTTGCTAACAATATATTTCACTCCTCTGAAAGGTTTGCACTTCATAAAACACATTAAATACTACAGAGACAAATCTCAGATCGTGCAGAAGTACACAGGCAGAACGCTCTGAGATCGCTGTAGACAGACAGGCGCTAACTTGTCGGACAGCTCGCCACCGAGAAGCTACGGCCGGTGCGGCTAGACAATAGTCGTTGAGACGGAGCCTTCCAATAACTATATTTAAATCGTATCAAATAACTATTTATTAATGGGAAAACTTGTTTTTTTTTTAAGACATTACACACATCGTTAGCTTGACATTTTTATAGAACAAAATTTAATATCCCAAAAAAAATTTTTTTTCAAAATCATTTTTTTTTTGTTATTTTTTTTATAAAATCTGGCTTTTATTATAAGTATATGGTTCTAACTGGTTCTCCTGCAAGAAACACGCATTTTGGTACTAACGGGATGTTTTCTATGAGAGTCCGTTCTCGAAAAATTGCCATTTCGAAAGAAATCAAGATGCGGTAATTTTTTCAAAATTTAATGTCAGATTTTTTGCGATTTTTCTGGGGGAGTGCTGGGGGACCTAAGCAACATATTCCAGAAGGAGTCAGCTTTCTAACAATGTTTTCCGTCTCGGGCCAAAATTAGGTCAAATATCTTGGACACGTTGTATATATTCAAAGTGTCCGTTACAGCTTTGAATAAATAGAATCTCTAAGATTTCGTTAATTTAGACTATTGAGCCCATTGGCTTGGCTATTAACGGGATTATAAGCGAACACCAGACATATCCTGAACCCCCTGTATGTAGTTCTATATATTCAAAGTATCCGTTACGGTTTGAATAAATAGAATCTCTAGAATTTGTTGATTTAGCTCGAGCTCATTGCTTGGCTATCAACACGTTATAATTTATTCCCCTTGTATATTACAAAAATCCACCTGTATATCAAGTCCAAATTATTGCCGAAAAACCTGAATTGCGTAAAACATTAAATTTATATTTTTACGGTTTACTTCGAAGTAAAAGAATTTCTATTTTGCAATAAGAATCCAATATATTAAAGAAATTTCTTTGTGCCTTAGCTAATAAAACTTTAAGATAATTATTCTTAAAGAAAATACAATTCCATATCGCTAAGAAGTAGTCACTTTCAATTAAAAGTTTAAAGAATTATACTCTTTATTCCAATAAACCGAAGGTCAAACGTTCCATTTTAACAGTTTTGAATATTATTTATTGTTATTTTAGAATTAGTCTTTTTCCCTTAGTCCGTGTGTACAAACCCTCATAACCCTTTAACGCGCAAAATTATCTGATAACATATTTAAACAAAAACTTTTGTTAGTTAATCACAAGGGTCTCAAATAAGGTTATTATAGCATTTTTTTGAATGTATGTCATTTCAGTTTTTTGGAAAACGCTGGTAAACCGTTTTACCAGAGAATATTCAGAACAAAATATGTTGTGAATGTTCTCCGGTATACCTGTTTTACCATCTTTAAAAAAAGTCGCTTTTCCTTGTTCGGATATTACTTATTATGTTTTGACTAATCATAAGTAACAAGAATAACACCAACTATACAGGGTGTACAAAAAGGTTGGGCTGGCTATACGTTTTTGGATTTTATGGACAATTTTGAAAAAAAAATCAAGAATAACTTTTTTTCGATTTCGGCTTCATTTAGCCACTAACCGCCATTCTGTATTTTTTTTAAATAAAATTATATCTGTGTTGTTTTTTAAGATATTTCATAAAAATTGGTACACGGATGTATCTTACAAAGACACAACATAGGAAAAATATTCATTTACGTAATTTATTTTTTTTCAAAATGGCGGTCATGTCAATTTTTTAACGTGGAATTACAAAAAAACCGTAGCCCAAATGAAAATTTTACAAGAGACTAAATAATTTGTAAATTAATTTATCTTCCTAATGACACCTTGTTTGTTACAATCGGTTAAGAAATAAGGAAGATTGTAGTTTTCACGTTACGCATTACTAGTTAATCGCGGTGCGGGAGTAATTCAAACAACAAGTAGGCGGCAGGCTTTGTTCGCACAAGAAAGGACGTGGTCGACAAATAAATAGATACAATAGCGTAAATAATAATAAATAGCATAAATAAATAAATACAACTGTCACTGCAGCAATCAATTTATTTACAAAGGAAAATAAAATTACCTTTTCAGGCTAAATTTATGTTTTACTAATTAAAAAAACAACTATAAAAACTTTCACAACAAAGTTCGCGGTCGCGGGGACTCAGCTAGGTCGCTATTACTGATTTATTTAAAATTTATCTAAGTAAGGTTATTTTTGCATTTAGTATAAACACATTCAATAATGTCACTTTATTAAAATTCCGGTATACTGTTATCTAACCTGCTACATTTTCAATACAATGCCGCAACAATGAAAACATCTGATAATAATTAACGAATAGCTGTTAAATGTAAACGAAACAAACGCATTACTACCAGTGACAGTTCCCATGTTGACTTTTATCTTTAGGGACATTTAAAATCCCTGGTCTACGCAACTCCGGTTGCCAATGTTGGAGAGCTGAAACAGCGGATTGAGCATGGAATGAGACGAATCAGGGATACGCCAGGACTGTTACAACGAGTTAGGGAATCCATGTTACGTCGACTGCGGCAATGTGTTTTAGCAACGGTGGTCACTTTGAACACTTAATATGAGCAATTTGTTGACCAAAATATTTATTGGATTTGCTTTATGAGAATTGTTGTATTTATTTATTTATTTATACTATTTTATTATTTATGCTATTGTATTTATTTATTTGGCGACCACGTCCTTTCTTGTGCGGACAAAGCCTGCCGCCTAATTGTTGTTTGAATTACTCGCGCACCGCGATTAACTAGTAACGCGTAACGTGAAAACTACAATCTTCCTTATTTCTTAACCGATTTCAACACACAAGGTGTCACTGGAAAGATAAATTAATTTCGAAATTATTTAGTCTCTTCTAAAATTTTCATTTGGGCTACAGTTTTTTCGTAATTCCACGTTAAAAAATTGACATGGCCACCATTTTGAAAAAAATTAAATTACGTAAATGAATATTTTTCCTATGTTGTGTCTTTGTAAGATACATCCGTGTGCCAATTTTTATGAAAATATCTTAAAAAACAACACAGATATAATTTTATTTAGAAAAAATACAAAATGGCGGTTAGCGGCTAAATGAATCCGAAATCGAAAAAAAGTTATTCTTGATTTTTTTTTTCAAAATTGTCCATAAAATCCAAAAACGTATAGCCAGCCCAACCTTTTTGTAACACCCTGTATAAAGTTTTAATGAATACTGTCCAATACAACTCCTATTGTTTTAAAACTAATTACCGCGTATGTATATATACTACATGGTACTTTTTAACCCTTAAAGTTTTAAAACGATAAACATAAATTATGAAACTAAATAACTACAATTTTGGCTTCCATCTAAAACCTAGGAAAAAATAGAAAACTACAATCGGTTATGGTAGGGAGCAAAAAAGTCAAGGCGAAGAGCAACTTTGCAATCTATGCAATGCATATTGCTTCTTTTGTTTCCCAGAATTACTGCACATCGAGCTGTTGATGATTTGCAGGAGCATTTCCTACAGGTAACGTTACGCCAGGCTTCTTCCTTGCCGTAAAATCACCAATAAGCTTCTAAACTTTAAATGGCTTAGGTGTTTCTTCCGTGGATTATTTTTGTTAAGGGTTTGCTGGTAGAAAATAAAAGAATTTATTAGACCAGCATCAACAAAATAATAGAATAATTTCATCCCCCAACGCCTGCTCTTCCAGCTTATATTACATGTTGCCAAACGTTGATCAAAACAATCAACGCCTCCCATATGTTTGTTGTAATCCACAATTGCTTGTGGAAAAGTGACTGCTTTACGTTCTCCGGCCTTACTTGTTCGGAGTGCTTGACCGTTTTGAGCAGCATTGTGCATATTACTGCACACCGTTACGGCTTTTGTGCCCCGATCCTTCCATTTGGTCACAGAGACTTCATTGCAAGTAGCATAGTCAAATTGACTCAAGGCCAATTTTTTTTTATCATCCAATAACTTTTCTTTTGGAAAATGCTTTCTTGTCTGGCGAATCGTTCCACATCCAAACAAACCTCTATTCGCCGGCTTTTCCATTATGGGTATTGTTGTGAAAAAGTTATCAAAGTACAAGCAAACACCTCAATTGCTTAGAGCTCTGGATAGCTTCAGCATAACGCGCTCTCCTAAGGTATCCTGTGTAGCAGTTGCTTTCCCCGTGTACACTTCAAACGGGTATAAATACCCGGTAATAGAGCAGGCCATTGCCCACACCTTGAAGCCCCGTTTGATGGGTTTCGTGGGCATGTACTGCTTTATACTACGACGGCCTTTGGATGGTATCATGCTCTCATCCACAGCAACATTTCGGCTGGGAGTAAATGAAACCCCAAACACTCGATCGAAATGGTTTAGCAAAGGCCGAACTTTGTAAAGTTTATTGTACTCCGCTGATTCACGTTTGGGCATTTGAATATTATCGTTCAAGTGAAGAAATCTGAGGATTTTTAAAAATATCTTCACGGGAAACACCCCGACTACCCTTGAGTTATACAAATTAGGGTCACGCGAGCAGTATTTCCGTAATTGTGGTAGACAGTTGAATCCCATTATTATAAGGATTCCAATGAAAGCTTTTAGCTCCTTTATTGAAAGATCCAAACTGTTGTGAGCCTGTGTAGCGTATAAATTTGGTTGCTAGACGACGGATTCCAAAAAATTCTCCTCAAATGTAGATGTTGCGGGTCGTCCGGTTTGTATGTTTTGTTCGCAAGAGAGTCGCCGGAGTAGTAGTCTTCTTCAAAACTTTGTTTTGATGTGGACGGAATATTGAAATCTATTTTTGTTCTTTTTCTGTTAGCTTTTAGCTCTGGTGTAGCTACACCTGAGGAGGTAGGTGATACCAATACCAATTCCTCTCGAAAATCGTCATCCGCATCGGAATCACCGCCTATGTCTGAATTTTCTGCTTGCTCTGCCGTGATTTCCTGTAGCATCTCTTCTAATTCAGCTTGGCCAAGAGGTCGCTTCCGGTAATATGCCATAATAATGATCTGACAAATGCAGAATCCAAATTGTAAATGAACCATAAACTTTCGAACAGTAATTGCATTAAAAAAAAAAGAACCCTAATAAAAACATAATACGGTCCTGACGTTATATAGAAAATACATATTAGGTCTAATTATGAAGGTCGACAGTTTTTGAATTGTAACGGTATCCCTGCCATAAAAGCAGGTACCTGAATACAACTACAGTAGAAAAAAAGCATTGAAATTCGGCGCACCAAACAATTTTGAAGTAATTTTCCAGGCGCAACATAATTTCGCAGTAAAATTAAAATATTTATTAATGAAACTGTATGTAGAATAAGTCTACATTAAAATTATTATTCAAAATAAAATATTTATATACTAAATAACGGAAAACTTTTATGCTAAAATTTACATGTTGTGGAATTTTATTTATTATATGGGAAATATATTCGATAAATTAACAAAAATCTACATGCACACAATGTATTACATATTAAGCTCATAAGGCTTACCTGTTTCAAATTAAAATCTTCACAAAAAACTAACTTTTTCTTATCACGCAAGCAAACAAAAGTCGAAGGCGGGATTGTTCTCTGGTACACATGTAGTACCATTTGTAATTATTTTGCGGCGTGCTTTCCAAAACTTTGTAAAATTTCATTTGCTTGCGACGAAATAAAAGAGATGGCATCTGAGAAGCCACTTGAATATATTTACGACCTTTTGTGACCTACCGAATTGGCGGGAGCACAAAATAAAATTATCTTAGCTTAAGGAGTGGTGGGTAGCTAAAAATATTTATTATACTTTCCTCCGGCTAGTACTCTTGTCGTGAGTAAGGGATTGAAACCAATAATAATAAAACAAAAAAATGTTCTAATCAATGAATTTAATGTGATGTGAATGATGTTGATTTGTACAGTTTATATACTGAACTGTACTTAAACTCCCCCTGTATCTATTTAATTATTATTATTTAATTCTATTTATTATTTATATTAATATTCTAATTATTATTATTGGCTAAACTAATATTTAACACAGTCGGAGATAAAGACTCATCAAAGGGGATAGGGTTCCAAAATTTAGAAGAAACTTTATATTTAAATGACAAAGTAAATTATTATTTATTTTAATTATACTAAGATTTTGAATATAATAATTATAGTTAATTTGATTAATGCACATTGAGTTAACGTCCGATTATATTTTATTGTATCTAACTTGCTCAAAGAAATTGAATTATAAATTTTAATTTGCATTAATATATGTGTCACACCCTGTACATAACAAAAATCCTTCAAAATGCATACTTGGGCATGCGCTGTGAATACGCAAACATGTGACTTTTGATTATAAGAAAAATGATATTCTCCATACGTGTAAGTATAAATACGTTTGATTTTATTCAATATTATATTAACCATTTAAAATTTTAGACCTTTGGACATGCACACACATTGTCGCACATCATGTTTATTACAAAGGATGAAAATTATGAACATAACAATGAAATATCAATGTCAACAATAAAGTACAAAATCATAACTCACATAAAATGTCCTCCTTCTCTGGTTACTACTGATGAAGTTGATTGTAGCAAACAGCTCCTTCGAACTCCAACTCTGCTTCTCGAACATCCAAATTTTCTTCAATATTAACAGCTTATACGTTTACGTAAGTTTCACTAATGTTATTATATTTCTGATGAATCTTTATTTTTAGGATCATCACTTCTTATATTTATTTCAAAATTAAATTTTGAAAAGCATGGATGGTTTGAAGGTTAATATAAATTAAACACGCTTCCAGTAAATAAGGTGTATAATGATGATAATACGAAGAGAAAACAATTAAATATCCATAACAACGTAAACAAAACAAACTTAAAAAAACAATGTCGAAACTGCGGAAATATTTTCACTTACTATCGATAACATCCGATTTTGATTTTTAAAAAGGTAAACTAACCTTAATTTAATTATTTCCCGACAAAAGACTATCACATATTTCTTTAACACTTCCGATACTAACATCGCACTTTGTTTTTAATGAAGTGACGTTTTGTTTAAAATAATTCACAAAAATTTGGCAACATCTTACTTTAGCAAGCTGTTGAAACAGAGAAAAATTAAGAGAGATTGTAATCCTTCAGCACTTCTATTTATATGATTTTGGTTAACGACCAAATATTCGATTGTTATCAATAGCTACCGACAATGTTTTCTAAATTCTGATTGGCTAAAGCAATTTTTACATTACGATATAACTTCAAAACCTCATAACTTTTGCCCCCTTAAACCTATCTTAAAACTAAAAACATATTCATAATCTAAATAATTTTCCCTATAATTTAAAACCAAACATGCACTAATTCCTTCAATTAATAACCAAGTTAATTTTCACACTGAATTATTGATTTTAAGCTAATTTTATGTACTTTACAGGCCTGGAAATGATTTCCACATGAATATGGGATGCTACTACATAAATATTCATCTTTTACATGCCTACGGCCAATTTGAAAGGAAAATTATTTTAATTTTTCAAACACTCTTAAAAACTAAATTTGACAAAATGGTTACAAATATAGTGAATTGTGACTTGAAATTGAGGCTACTTTACTATTTTTACCTCTTATAATTTATTTTACACAAATCGTCTCAATATAAAATAATTTTTACATAAATTTTATGTGAGGAAATAACATAACCTCATAACCTCATATTGTTAACACAATTTTCAATGTATAATTTCACACTTTTAACCACTTTAAATGTTTGTGAAAGTGTTTAAGCTTGATGTTTATGTCTCAATTTAATTTATTTTAACACTTTTATAGGTTCATAAGTTCTTCAACGACTAGTGTCGAATTGTTGCAAATCACTAGTTTAAGGTCTGTAAATGTCGATTAAACACAATAATTCCAGAACTGCTGCTTAATTTAAGTTTTATAGTTAATCACTAATGTAATTGTTCTGTTTTTCGTAATTTTAGCACTGATATACGTTTATCGCACTAACACGAATGTTTTCAAGATTCTTGGCTGCGTACATTTAAATTGTGACATTGATACCAGCCTATATCTAGTTTTTAACATTATTTTTCTAAACTACAGCATGTAGCTCATGTCGTTAGGGAACATTATGTTTAAATAAACTTATTAACTAATTGTGAACTTGAATTAAATCATAACGATAACTAACATACCTATACTTAAATGTAATGTGCTATCGATTATACTTATATTAACATTTTATTATGAAATATTTAAATTTACATACATCTTAATGTTCATCAATCATTCTTATCTAGAATTACATATAAAGAGATGTACCATTTGTACAAACTAAAGAAATTATTCACTATGTGACTTACATAGCTACTGAATGTAATTTAAATCATCTCAATAATATATATATATATATATATATATATATATATATATATATATATATATATATATATTCAATAAAGACATTATTCGAACAACTTGTGTTTATTAACGTGAAAATATACAATATTCAACGTTTCGGGGACTTACTATGTCCCTTTGTCAAGAATGATATTTAGTAATGAAATATGAAACAAGCTAACTAATCAATTATAATAATTTTGATGAACGAGTTCTGCTTCGATTTGCAGATCCAAGGTATGACGTTGAATTTGGAATTGTATTAGATGCCGGAACGTTAACAGAATCTTGAGTATCAGGATTTAGAGGTGATGTAGATGTAATATTGGCCGAGATGTTGGGAAGATTTTGAGTTATTGGTAATTTTGAATTTTGTTTAATAAGGTTCTTCCAAATATGCGGTATCCTAGAACTATCATCACGTTTGTTAAGGGCATTAGGCCTCTTCTCAATTTCAATGGCTTCTAGTAATCCGCGTGTAAATTATATAAAGGAGCAAGTAATCGAATATTGTTTGTGTTAATTTCGTGTCCAGTATCTAAATAATGATTAGCCAAAGATGACGAAGGATTTTGTTGTTTGATGGCCAGTTTGTGTTCATTAGCTCTCACATGTAATTTTCTATTTGTTTGTCCAATATAACTTCTTGTGCACCCGTTGCAAGGTATCTCGTATACTCCTTGATTTTCATTACAAATTTTGTCTTTCGGATTCTTCAAAAGTTGGTGTAAGGTAAGGTAAGGTTTAAAAACGGGTCTAAATTCATGTTTGGGAAATTTTTTAGCGATTTTATCAGTGATTCCTTTTATATATGGTAAAATTACTGGAATTTTATGTTCAGTATCTAATGAGTTGGAATGGTTTTTAGGTTTTCTGATTTTATTGACAATTTTGATTATTTCGTTCTGGCTGTAATTATTTTGAATTAAAATATTATGAATAGTATTCATTTCGTCATTTCTAGAATTTTGATCTGATAGATGATAAGAACGGAATATTAAAGAGTTCATAACGCTATGTAAATGACTGGGGTGATGATGTGAAAGAGAATTTAGGTATCTGTTTGTATGGGTAGGTTTCCGGTAAACACTATGTGAAAATTTGCCATTATCAAGTCTTGTTATAAGTGTATCTAAAAATGGGAGAGAGTTATTTATTTCAATTTCCATTGTAAATTTAATGTTGTTATGAATTTGGTTAAGGTGATCTAAAAAAAGATTTAAATTTTCTTTTCCATGTGACCAAATTGCAAACGTGTCGTCGATATAGCGATACCAAATCTTAGGTTTTAATGGTGTGGAATTTAGGGCGTTAATTTCGAAATCCTCCATATAAATGTTGGCAAAAGTTGGTGAAAGTGGGGATCCCATGGGTGCTCCTGTACTTGTTTATAAAATTGTTTATTATATAAGAAGTATGTAGAATTCATGCAGTGGTGGATTAGATTTAAAAAATCTTGATTGATGGAGTGTTTTTCTTTTAAAATTTTCATAGTCTCTTCAACGGGAACTTTGGTAAACAACGATGTAACATCAAAACTTACTAAAATGTCATGAGGATCTAAAGGTACACTTTTTAATTTATCTAGAAAGTCATATGAATTTTTAATGTAAGATTTAGCACTTTCACAGTAAGGTTGAAGGAATTTAGACAGATAACGTGCAAGTGCATGAGTGGGTGAATTAAATGCACTTACGATTGGGCGTAAAGGCCAATTTTCTTTATGGATTTTAGGTACACCGTAAATTTTGGGAACTCTTGAGCTTTTTTCTCTTGGTATCAATTTTTGTTTAATTTCTTTTTCTAAATTGGTACCGTTTATTATAGATTTAGTCTTCTTTTCCAAATAGGTTGTGGGATCACTAGAATTTTTCTTATATTCAGGAGAAATTAGTAATTTGGACATTTTAAGGTGATAATCCTTCGAATTCACAATTACAGTTGCATTACCTTTATCAGCTGGTAATATCAATATATTTTTATTGTTTCTAATTTTATTTAAAGTAGTAAATTCTTGTTTATTAAGGTTTTGTTTAGGAAGCCTAGAATTTTGAAGAACGTGTGCCACATTAAGTCTAATTGTATCAGCTGTTGTTGGTTCAGTGTCTTTTAAGGCGAATTCAACGTTTGTAATAATGTTTTCTACTGGGATTTTGTTAGGGGTAATTGCGAAGTTAAATCCTTTTGCTAGAATGTTCAAAGTTGTTTTGTTAAATGTTGTATCACTAAAAATAAGGACAGTTTTTAATAGTTCCAAATTCTGAAGAGATGTTTTAGAAAGGAGATCAAATTTTTTCTTTTGTCTAGTAGATTTTATGATCGATGAATTTTCTGCTGTATTTTCGATTAGGCGATCTAAAGTATCAAATATGAATGGATGAATATTAATAGCACTTAAAGTTTGAAAGGTAGCGTAAAGTTTTCGGTTGAGATGGTCGAGTTTGCTTCTTTCATTAGAAATTGCTTTTTTTAAAAGGGCCGTACTTGTTTTAGATAAAATCCCTTTAGAACCATAAATATCTGGTCTTGGTTTTAGTTTAAAGACATTGGGTATAATTTTGTTATCTCTGCATCGCTTCAAAAAGATTAAATTAGTTATTGTTTCAGATTTTTTGATACGTAATTTTCGAAATATTTTGGTCAACTTCAATGTATCCTGTCCGTAAAGGTTAATTATGTTATTACTTAAGTTTCCACAAGTAGTATTATTCAATAAAGACATTATTCGGAACAACTTGTGTTTATTAACGTGAAAATATACAATATTCAACGTTTCGGGGACTTACTATGTCCCCTTTGTCAAGAATGATATTTAGTAATGAAATATGATCACCTTAACCAAATTCATAACAACATTAAATTTACAATGGAAATTGAAATAAATAACTCTCTCCCATTTTTAGATACACTTATAACAAGACTTGATAATGGCAAATTTTCACATAGTGTTTACCGGAAACCTACCCATACAAACAGATACCTAAATTCTCTTCACATCATCACCCCAGTCATTTACATAGCGTTATGAACTCTTTAATATTCCGTTCTTATCATCTATCAGATCAAAATTTAGAAATGACGAAATGAATACTATTCATAATATTTTAATTCAAAATAATTACAGCCAGAACGAAATAATCAAAATTGTCAATAAAATCAGAAAACCTAAAAACCATTCCAACTCATTAGATACTGAACATAAAATTCCAGTAATTTTACCATATATAAAAGGAATCACTGATAAAATCGCTATAAAATTTCCCAAACATGAATTTAGACCCGTTTTTAAACCTTACCTTACCTTACACCAACTTTTGAAGAATCCGAAAGACAAAATTTGTAATGAAAATCAAGGAGTATACGAGATACCTTGCAACGGGTGCACAAGAAGTTATATTGGACAAACAAATAGAAAATTACATGTGAGAGCTAATGAACACAAACTGGCCATCAAACAACAAAATCCTTCGTCATCTTTGGCTAATCATTATTTAGATACTGGACACGAAATTAACACAAACAATATTCGATTACTTGCTCCTTTATATAATTTACACCAGCGGATTACTAGAGAAGCCATTGAAATTGAGAAGAGGCCTAATGCCCTTAACAAACGTGATGATAGTTCTAGGATACCGCATATTTGGAAGAACCTTATTAAACAAAATTCAAAATTACCAATAACTCAAAATCTTCCCAACATCTCGGCCAATATTACATCTACATCACCTCTAAATCCTGATACTCAAGATTCTGTTAACATTCCGGCATCTAATACAATTCCAAATTCAACGTCATACCTTGGATCTGCAAATCGAAGCAGAACTCGTTCATCAAAATTATTATAATTGATTAGTTAGCTTGTTTCATATTTCATTACTAAATATCATTCTTGACAAAGGGGACATAGTAAGTCCCCGAAACGTTGAATATTCTATATTTTCACGATAATAAACACAAGTTGTTACGAATAATGTCTTTATTGAATAATACTACTTGTGGAAACTTAAGTAATAACATATATATATATATATATATATATATATATATATATATATATATACATACACACACAGAGTGATCAATCTCAAGTGTATACCACGTGATCAAAATATTTAAGTTGGTACCACTGATAGGTTGGTAAGAAGCTGTATTGCTCTAGCTACTCTAGAGCATGGTGCGAGTAAAAACTACGATCAGTTTCAAATCTGTATGAAGGTCATTAACTTATACATATTATAAAATATTATCTTAATTTAAATAATGAATATTTTGTATTTGACTGCATCCCTATAAAATACAACAAAATAAATAAAATATTATTTAATGATTGGATTACATCATTACAACATAATGAATCTTAAGTATTTAAATGTTATAATTAAATAAAATTTACAGTACATGTTTGAAAACGGCATGACGGTTAAATTCGATATCACAATTTGAAATTCAGGATATATAATTTGTAAATAACTCAAGAAAATACAAAAGTGAAAAACGGTGGTTATAATATGACATAAACTAAAACGACTAAAACCACACTAAAAATCCAAAGCAGCCAACTGCAAAACACAACAATATTAACAACTAGGGATTTTTGTCATACCACTACAGTACACTTGAGATTGATCACGTTGTATATATATATATATATATATATATATACTTGTAAATGGTTTAGCTTAGTTAATGTAATTAGGATAAGATAGATCTTAAATTTTTAAGTATAAATTGAAAAGAAAGTTTTATTAGGTCGAATAGGTGAATGATATGTGTAAATGTGAATTTATTCGAGTGAGCGTAGGTATGTCATTTTCTATTCTTTTTTTTTTATTAAATGTACGGTACCAACTGTACAAGGTGAATATTTTACCAAAATAAATCCAACCAATGGCCAATCCTAAGATACCCGTATTAATTATTGTATTTACCAATCGGGGGATGAGAGTACTCAGATCTCCACATATTGTGGGTTCTTAGACCACACTTATCTAGATTAACGATATAAAATCTAAATTAACGACCTTGTTCAGTTCCCTTTTGATAAATACCAACTTTAATAATGTAAAATGATTTAATTTACCTGCGCTGCTTCGTTACAATAATTAAGACCTATCCTATATGCAGAAAATATGTTTGTGTTTTAATATTTTATACGTCAAATCTACAATAAAATTTTATATATATAAAACAAGATATAAGATGATGAATAATGATAACGGTAAGTAAATGCGATAATTAATCAATAATAGTGACTAATTCCAAAATTTCTAGATCATTACAACACAATTATGAAAGTAAGGTTATCCTAATTAAACATGAGATTTTATATAATTCTTTTTTTTTTGGTTTTTTTTTGTATGGAAAATGTTATGATTATGAAAGATTATTCGATAATGAATACTTAATTCTAGATGAATGATCGGTAGGTGATTAATGTGATTACTGTGTGATGAAGTGTAACATGAAGGACACGAGCTGATCACAGATGGTGAAAAGTTACTATTTAAAGTAGCCTGACCTTGCAGCTGCTGCTTGAAGGTAATATGGTTTTGTGTGTGTTCCCCCAAATGTAACACGATTTTCTCCAGATTTCGGCTGGCTTCGTCCCGATGAAGTGGTACGGATGGAATATATGTCAAGAAGTAAGAATTGTAAGGAAGGTAAATGGGAATGTAGATTTAATATATAGTAGTTAGCAAGGAAAGAAAAGGAAAGGATGTGAAGATGAAGGCAGAATACGTAGAAATTGAATTGAAGTAGAAATAAGTTCGAATATGAGTTTATGTATGTTGAAGTGTGATTTGAGGCCTGTAAAGAGTAATGATAAATGAATCTTCCAGAGAAATAACAATAAAATTTTTACCTTGATGTTAGTGGCCTTTAAGTGTAGTGCTTTATTTTTTGTATCTCCGATAAATCGAATTGTTTTGATTTAACCAATTAATCAATATCAATTTAATTGTTGTAGGTAGCCTAGATCCACAAATGATTTATTAAATAATAATTGCATACCACAACTAGCACAAATTTTAGAACAAGAAGCATCCCGACATGAGAAAATTCTTCTCTAATCCAATTGTTATCCTCATCTCCCTTTTGGTACGCATGATAAATGATAAAGAGTTTTGAAGAATTTGAAAAATATGAAAATTAGGATGGCAAAGACATCTATAGTAGCAATTAGGAAAGTTATGAATTGAATGCTTACAGGGAACCTATCATAAATTAAACACGTAACACTTTGAAAATAATTATTTGCTGCTAGGCGAATGATTTTCAGTCTACTGCGCACTGGTACTACTGTATTACCAGAGAGCGTTAAAGGGTAGTCACTTTCAATTAAAAGTTTAAAGAATTGTCCTCTTTATACCCATAAACCGAAGGTCAAACGTTCCATTTTAGCAGTTTTGAATATTATTTATAGTTATTTTAGAATTAGTCTTTTTCCCTTAGTCCGTGTGTACAAACCCTCATAAATAAAACAAATCAAATACAACCGTGGTCTAACACGAACTTGTGCTGACACTAATCGTGTAAATACCAGAATCTCGTATAGGACCTACTTTTCTTTAACGTGTTCCGTTTTTCAAAACGCTGCTTAAGAAAATATAAGTAAGAAAGAGCCAATCCACGATAGAAGTTTGAAATACGCTCTAACCTCGAATTCAACAACATTGCCTCTTAAATTGTAAGATAATAGACAATTACCTGTCTAAATAACAGTAATCCTCCGTTTTTGAAGTATACACATACCCTTGTATTATTTTCACCTGAACACATTATATTTGTTTACAAAGAACAAAACCACAATTTTTTTTTTGAACCCTACATTATAACGCGTTTATTTACAGGAAATTTCCAAACTGATCCAAATATACAGGCCATCTTCCCTACGTATTATAATCTTAGGATTTACCGCCGACATTTCAACGACACCAGCACTACACCGAGGTACGGTGGGCTGCCCAAATACCAGGCGCTGTACGAAGAAACCCATTATTAGTATTAATCAGAAATTTCGTTTATTTTCCGTCATTTTGTCTAACTTAGTATCTGATTATTTTAGCAGAATACTTTTTTTTGTTAAGTTGATATTATAATTCCAGAAGTTTTGTTTTTAATATATGTATTAAACCTGGGTATGAATAATTGTTTAACAGTTATATAACCCACTTCCCAAACTTCCTGACTAGCCGAGGTTAAAAGAATAAATCCACGTAGTGGAAATTAGTAAGTGTAACCCACATTTATACACTTACAAGTTACTGCTATAACAGTAATTATTATGTGATGCAATTGGTCACTACTGCTATAGCAGTACGACTTTGGCTCTCTATAAACAACCACTGTACTCTAATATATGTAAATTTATCC
>JARFJB010000180.1:0-52500 GCA_036346205.1 Vesta saturnalis
GGGACAGCATATCTTATTTGGTGACCTTTTAGGTCCACTACCTTCTTCTGATTCCACATTATTAGACCCATATCGTAATATAACTCTTGAAAATAAACTGGTTTGTCAGTTTGACTCTATTCGTTCAGATAAACGACTGTATAAAGCCTATCAAACTCGAGATCTACGCTATAACCTGCGTCGTAAACCTGTTAAATTTAAACTAGGGGATATTGTGTACAAACACAACTACGTTCTGTCTGATGCTGGTCGTCATTTCAACGCAATGCTTGCTCCTAAATTTACTGGTCTTTTCTTAATTAAAAAAGTACTCTCTTCTTGGACTTACGAATTGAAAGATCACTCGGGGAAATCCTTAGGGATTTATCACGTCAAGGATCTGAAGCCACATATACCGGTTGATGACACTGACTCCGATTCTTGTGTCCAATTAGCGACATCCTACCTTTATCCTCTTCCCGATACTTCCCTTCGCTATCCTAGATGTCGCAAACGACACAAACTTCAGGTTTTAACGTTTCTTTCTTGCTCTGTTGTTGACGATGCTATCGCTTTTGCTTACTTTCTCTCTCTGTTTTGGGAGGCTGGATGAGCATACCAAGGAGGCCACTTCTACGGAAACCATTCCTTTTTCTTCGCGTCATCCGTGACCTTACATTCGGTCCCTACTGTCGTTATGTCTGCATTTCTCCAGGGGTCTTCCCTTCTAATTTCCTCAGAGGGATCTTTGGAGACTTGCCCTTTTTATTTCACTTTCCTATCTGCTGCATTTGATCTAAATCTACTCTAACTTTCTACTTTACTTTACTGGATGAATGGTTGTATGAAGGGAGCTAAGAGGAACGGGATGCGTTGGACTTCTCCGTGCAAGCTACGGTGACCACGGGATCCCGGGAATCATAGTCAATGGGGAAACTTTTCGCCGCAAATGAGATTTCTGCTCTCTCTCCTACCATCTTTTAATAGCACCTATGCCATTTCATCTGTGCTAGTCCATGGTGGCATAGGGTTGAGTTGGGGTCTTTAAGGGGCTCCTCTTTCATTTTTCGGCAAAAGGAACAAAATCATTGGCTTTCGTTTCTTGTGTGTTGGGATGGGTTTTATTCTGGGGTTTGGTTTTTGGGCTACCAGCCCTTAAGTTCGGCTGAGGGTGGGATACTTTCCCTGGGGGTTGGGTTTCATTTCTTTCTTCCCCTTCTACTATTCTTTGGCTTTCTGTAGGGTTCGTATATACCATATGATTATTTGCTTGCTAGAATGAATGGGAAGAAAACGAGTAGAGCTGGATAACAAATAGAAGCAAAGTATGTAAAGTTACCAAACTATACTGCTTATACAAAAGTCTATCTAAAATCTTTTCCAAAATTTATTTGAAAACCGTGAGTACTTCAGATAATAGCTTGCAAACTCTTTTAGGCAATCCATAAAATAAAGTGGATAAGCAGGATTGGTCGGGAATTTATAAAATTAATTGTAAAAATTGTGAATTCGAGGGCAAGCATGGGGATCTCGCTTATTATAAGAGATAGGATATAGGTTTAAATTCGGCACTTTTGCTAAATTCGATGCCGAGTAATAATCTGAAAAGAAATTTGAGCTAACTCGAATGGATTTGGTTTTATGCTCAAAAAACAAAAAATTTCGATTTTTGTTTTTCGCGTTTGGCTACCTTATTATTAGGAATTTTCAAAATTCGATTTAAGGCAACTTTTTACGCACAATACTAATACGGTATTAAAAATATTATTCGACGTTTTGTTTATTCTGAACCATCATCAGGTTTATTTTTTCTTATCGGGGTTAAGACATATTTTTATGGCGTTGGATGGAGAATGTTATGCTGATTTTAGCAATATATAACACTTCATGGTTTGATCGACTGCGAACTAAAATACTCCTAAATTAAAAACTAAATATTGCATTATCACGATACCCATGAATCAAACAAAACTCAGGAGTTGGCTTTTGTCATGTCATTTTCTAATTGTAAAAAGGGTAATAACTGCAAGATCCTTCGTGTTAGTGCTTTAAAATTTGCAAGTTTCTTTAGAATGTTTTCAAATTCAGAAAAACGAGACACGATAAGGATATTTTATAGCTGCAATAGAAATAGTAGCAGAGCAGAACAAAGATATTTAGAGGAATATCCGGAGAGGCAGCAACCAAACCAGAGATATTTTTTAAAATTAGACCAAAATTTGCGAAAATTTGGATGTTTTCTGAAACCTCAAAATGCATATGGTAGCAGACTAGACAGAGATGCCGAAGAATAAATATTACATCAAGGTACTATATGGACCAGTGCAACTAACTAACTTATTAATCATCGGCGATGCAGACATTGAATCGACGTGCCGTTTTCCTTCTCGAGGTGGTTCATATTGAGAGTCTAGCTGTTAACTTCGACCCATGACCAAGCTCAGAAATCATCCTCTTTACCACCAGGTGGCTGTATAACGAAAGTAAATTAAAGGAGCTGAACAAATTTAAGCTAGGGTCAGTTATTGGTTTTTATCAAATATTTCTAAAACAGCTGTATATTTCAAAGATATAAAAATACATAGATAAAGACCTTAAACGTATCGAATAATTATATTTGAGTATTTTTGAGTTCAAATTTTTTTATTATCTCAATAACGATTAGTTTTATAAAAAGAAGTGTAGACGTATTTTCCAAAGAAAATTTAATTTTACATAAAATTTCTTTATAACGTTTATTAATGTAAAGCGAAACAAGTGTAAAAATTAAATATACATGATTGAAAATGCTGAAGCTGTTTTATCGATATTTTTATAGAGGCGGATGGCTTTGGAATTATTTTTTACGTTACATGTATTTACGTCTATAAATCCCTATCTGATATAAAGTTTTAAACGTCATTCTGATATAGATTATTGTTTTTACATTTATAGTGCTGCCGGTTTTCTTTAAACTCATATTTTGTACGTTGGAAGGTCGTGTGGTGTTCCACACAAGATGTTTTAGTATGTGCTAACGGTTGAATATGCTGTCCTGTAGGATATATTACGTTAATAGACTCCCATTTAGAGTTTAAGGTAAACGTATTCATCTGTATTACAATCAAAATTTACATGGATGTTTATATGTTGTATTGACCATTTTGTACCGAAATTTTATGTGACGATTGCGTTAAAAAGGGGAACTCAAATTATTTCTTATAACTATTTGTGTTCTTGGCATACGAGTAGTATTTACAGTAATTTAATAAGGGCAGACGTTGAAACTAGCTAGTATTACTGAATTTTAAGTAAACGAAGTAATTTAATTTGTGTGAAAAACCAATGTAACTATTGTTTAGATATCTTTTAGGTGGTTTATTTATAATGCATATCTATAGGATAATGGACTTATTGTTTCTTTAATGTGAATCCAACTGTGAACCAACCCCATTTCTCATACAGCACATTATTTACGCGCATTTTAAGTGTTTGTTTTGTTATTTAGATGAGATCATCGACTTACCGTTAGTGCTTTTTTGTTTATTTTGAGTAGAGTACTTAAGTTCGAAAGATTAACAATTGATTATTTTAATTATAACGTAACATTTAACAAAATATGCGTTAATTCATTTTTTTCATGACAGTATATTTTGCAGCGAATTGACTGATATAATTTCAAGTGGTTTTCTATCATTTAAATTATAATATTATTATTAAGTGAGGAACGACGAATTTGTTGGTTTTTTTTTGTAATCAGATTAGTGACTGATTTTGTGGCACGTAATTATCCAAGATAAACGTGCGAACTTTTATAGCCTTGCATGTATAGCGAAGATCGTAGATGCTAGGACCGCTTGTGTTTACGTCCAAAGGTAATTGAGTTATTTGGGTATTTAGACGAGCTGTGAACCTTCGTAATCAGGCATTTCAACCCCGAATGTGCAATTTCAAATACCCTGACGTTTTTGGAGTCGTGACGGGTGCCATTTTTCAGTATTAAGTAAGAACCCAGTCCACACCACCGAACTAGGGCATGCATGCACATTGTGTTTACGGGCTTGATGCTCTAATGAGTATTTGGCCTGTAACAGTATTGATCAGTTTTTTCGTTTAATGATTCAATTTATACCGTAAACATAAATATGGGTGTTCATTGCGCTGAACAGAATGAATAAAAAAATATAATATCATCTAACATTCTTAAGTTGTGAAATTGAACCTATAATGACATTATTATATGACAATGGAGAATTACCAACCCAAACATCTAAAAAATTCTATTCAATGTATTTCGCCAGTTTTGATGCAAATTCTGTTCATATTTTGAATTATTTTCCTCAATAGAAAAAATAGCGTAAAAACACACGTTTAATAAGCCACTTGGCGCACTTGCCCAATTGGGATCCTCCTCACTACGCTCCTCGGGCCCCAAACCTGGATGCGACCACTTATGATACTTGTGTTTTAATGTACTATTAAACTGCCACAAAAATTTCACGTATTTATGTATTCGTGTATATAAGAAGACAAAACGTGCAATTCGGTCACAAAACAGAAATATGGTAAAAATAATTACCGACGATGTTCATGCGGAAAGGAATGCTTTTTTCTAAAGACACATAGACATTTGAATAATTCTATCCGCAGCTGAGACTTTGGGAATATCAACAAAAGCAGTATGGAGAACCAAAACATGAAGACCCTTTCCGACGCTGAGTTTAAAATAACTCCCTCAAAACACTTACAAAATTTAAAGCTAGATGTACACCCCTTATTCTAATAGCTTACAAGTGACGCATAAAATGTTTTTTTTTATGATTGTGGATCTGAACAGGTTAAATTTGGCCTATTGTGCTAAAGCACTCAGGAACACTTAGGAGGATGGATAGAGGGACAATGAATTACCAATAGATGCCTATGAACAGCTACCTTAAATTTTCTCATATCATAAGTAAGAGGATAACAGGAACTAGGGAGATCATTCCAGAGTTTAGAAGCCGTGTAGAAAAATGTGGATTGCGCCCATTTGGTACGACAAGTGGAGATTTGTACTGCATACTGATGATGTGAATGAGCGAACCGAGTGTTTCTCGCAAAGATAGCCCGAGATGATATCAAAGAATATAATTCAGCAGCACAATAGCCGTTGTAATAACGATAATACAAAGAAAGAACTGAAACCATCCTTCTATGCTCAAGGGACTGTATGTGAGAAGTTAAGGACGGGTCATTTATAAGCCTAATCGCTCTCTTTTGAATACGATCAACGATATCGAGAGCGTATTGGGGAGCACTAAACCAAAGGTGAGAACTATATTCCAGATGAGGCTGAATTTGGGCCTTATATAGCAGAAGGAGTTGTTGAGAGGTAAAGTACTGCTTAGATCTGTACAAAGCTATTTTACGAGCAGCTGTTTTGGTAGCTGACAAAATATGATCAACCCATGAGAGATTTGAAGATACAGCCATACCCAACAGAGTAATAGGGTCTGAAAACTTAATTCCTATGAGGATGACATCAGATACTGAAAGAGCGATGTCCGAAGAAGAGGACGACTTAAAACAATATTCACGCTATGGAAAGGTTGCAAAGAAATCCCTTAAATCACTCCATCGATTTGACTTAATATACCACAAGGTTCTATCGATTTTGCGAGCAACAGTGGAATTAGTACAGTAGAAATGATTTCTATTAGACAATGGTCGGAAAGACCTAAAGGCGAAAGAACAGAAGTTTTATAAACAAGAGGGTTTAATGTAAGAAAGAAATCTAGAAGATGTGGAGTATGGTTAGGGTTATCAGGGATTCTTGTGGGTTCAGAAATCATTTGTGTGCGATCACATGAAATAGAAAATGTTTCTGCACTATGACCAGCGGGATTTGTAATAGCTGAAAACTGAAGCCAATTAGAGTTATGAACATTGAAATCGCCTACAATTGAGATATCGCAAGATGGAAACTGAGGCTAAGGTAGTCGAAGAAGTCTTGAAAGTTATTGTCATTAGGAAACCTATAAATGCAACAGTAGAATTTCACAAAATTAAGACCAGAATGTTTAAACCAAATCACGTCAAAATTTTTATTTTCTGAGGAAGAAACCCTCTTGCAAGCAATTCTGTCCTTGATGTAGGCACATACGCCACCTTTATATCGAAAGTTAGAGTGAAGGTGGTATTGAGGAAATTGCAAGTCTTGTGACTCGGAGCTTTCAGAGGAGACTTGTGTTTCAGATAGAAGCAAAATATCAGGTTGTAATTGTTGAAGATGTTGGTGAATCAGAAAGTTGATACTTTCGATGACCAAGGTCGCTTGGCCCTTCCCTCCCGGACATCCGAATGGGGGAGGATTTTACGTCCGGAATTTATTACCCTAGAAACCACAGTTATCTTATTTTTGATTTGGGACTTTTAATCCGATGGGAAGACAGTGAGGGCGAGAAGGAATAATAAGGACGAGAATAGATTAAGGATGATGGAAAAGGCAACCGGCAGCCCTTACCGAGCTCAGAAAATCGAATACCCAATATTAAGGAGCCCATGGTAAGGGTGGTGGTACCTCCCCGGCTGGCATGGAGTATACATGCCTACCACCTGCTAATGTATCGGCAGAAACAATTCGTGATACGTAAAAAAATGGTTCATAACCAAACTTATACCCTACCTAAAGGAACCCAGTTTAATTATTATGGACAACGCCAGTTACTATTCACTATTGGTGGAACCAAATCCATGTACCAGTTATTCCAAAACATAATTACTAGAGTGGGTGGGTCTTAAACTATCAATGTTCAAGAGGAACTTATGAAGTACCAAATATAGGAAATTATAAGAACTCAGTTGCCAAAAATAGAGTATTATTTGGAGTGTTATACAGAAACATTGGGTCACAAAGTTTTACGTTGGCCGCTACATTATTACCAGTACAGCAGTAAAATTCATTGGGAAAATTACATGTAACATTGCGACCAACTAACTCAGAAAGACTGGGAAATCGAAAACGTTATACATGCTTGCAATTTTGTTTTTTACTTATGTAATTTTTCTGACAGAGGTCTTTTAAATTCAATAGCCTTCAGCAAGGAAATCTTTGTTGAATAAAAACTATATAAACTGTATTGCTTTATTTTACACTAAAATATAAAAAATGAAATACAAGCAATACGTCAAGCCGGAGTTGAAGCTTAATAAAACGCTGGTTGTAAGTGATTAGCTTCTGAGCGAGTAAAATATGACCAAATACTATGTCCAGTTCCAAATAAAATAGGAACAATTAGTGACGAAATTCCACCATGATTCATATTTATCTTTGGGTATCTGAAGTATTTTAAATCATGAGCCATTTTGCAGCTCTCCGGTCGTTGAATCGAAATCTTACACAACAATGAGGGTGTTCACCAGTTCTCAGCGGCTGAATGCTATCCTTGTCTAGGATGGAAGTCATCGAACTAACGTTTTCGCCCACATCTAGCAGCTGATCACTGGTGAATGCGCCAAATGGCTGTGTTATTCACAAAATGTAGACTCCAATTGTCCGACCACAGTTCAAAACCGAACTAAGGATACACGTCCATTTTGTTACTAGATTTACAGTATGATCAAATAAAAGCACTGGCTTTATTTCCTCGACTCTAATTCCAGTCGCAGCAGGGTGGACATCGTTCACTTCTAGGGATCAGTGTCTTATTTAAAAAAGTGATTCATTCAACTTCGTGAATATATGAGTATGAGTGTCCTATTTTCACTTAGTACTATCTTGCAGAAAAGATAAGTGTATTTAATTACGTTTCATTATGAAATAAAGTTTGGATCATCGAAAGTGATATTTTTGTGTTAAAACTTGGTTGAGCTATTTTAAAATAGAATATTGGTGCATAATTTAGTACCATTACATCAGTCTATTACTAAACAATATAATATGGCATAAAATTTAATTACTATTTCACAAAAACTATTTTGAAGTCAAGCCACATTCCACGAAAGTGTTCGGTGTTGTGGGTACATTTTGGACCATTATTGATGCATCTTAGATGAAAATATTTACCTTGCAGGAGTACTACCTACTTATTGCCTTGCTACGTTCCTCACAAAGAAAAAACACATATGTAGAAAAAAATCTGTATTAAAGACTGACGTAAAAAACAAAAAAAAAATTATATGTATATCGCGTGAATGTATGCACGATTCTTGACATTTGACGTAAGCGCCATCTATTGACGGATAGTGAAAACTAATTGAACATGCCGCCCACAAACAACCTCGTTCTTTTCTTGCTTCAGGTAAGCAGATCTACCATCCATTGGTGTGTAATCGTCTTCGAGAGGCAACATTATTAATTTTTAAACTGACCGTTTTAGAATCGTCGTTTTCGTCTTGAAAGTCGCCAATCGTGCACAGGCATTATGCCCGGGGTGTAATACTGTAACCATGCCTAATAACCAGATAGTAGAAGGCAACCCATTTTATTTGATAATGACCACGTCACCGATCTTCGGGACTTCTTGATTTCTTCCGCCATTTATGTCGCTGCTGCATGTTAAGAAGTTGTTCTCTCGACTATCTGTTCCAGAATTGCGAAGTCATTCCTTGCATCATCCTCCAGAGTTGTAGAGGACTCGTTCCTTCCTTTGAGTTAAACTACTCCGGTATGAGAATTGAGAATTGAGGGTTTTTCTAACAGAAAATTTACCGTGGTTAAGGGGATGACAACATCAGAATGTTCACTCAACTGGGAAATAGGTCTACAGTCGAGACATGCCTCAATCTGACAAAGCACCGTTGACACCTCTTCAAAAGTTAATATTGAACAACATTTCAATAAATGGGCCTTTACTGATCGTCCCCAGAGGCCTCCAAAATTGGATGAATTGTGTGGGATAAAATGTTATACCGTTCCGTCATTTTCGAGCAACTCAGTATCTCCTGGAGTACACCAGGAATGTTTGTGTGGAGCATGTGTGTCAACTCATTGGCCGTTCTTATTAAGTGTAGACAATTATCGCTTCTCATTATACAGCAATGTCATCGGCGTAACACAAATCTGCGAAATGCTGATATGAACCTGGGTAGTCAGATCACTGACAGCTTTAAGGTGAATTGCTTTTGATTTCATGCAGAAAAAAAGAGAGGTGAATCCATTAAGTGATACTTGTCCTTAATCTTTTTTTTTTTGTATAACAGGCCCAGTGAGCAGCGTACCATTCAGAGATTCACCTTTGGAATCCTTAGTTAAAGTGGTATATTATATGTCAACTGATCTATCTAGAGATTTCCATACGTCCTACACCAAATCGCAGTGCTAATTTTCTAGTGGAAACGCCAATTCTGTCTATAACGCTCTGTATAAGTCTATTGGCATTGTTATCGGGCAATATGCTAAGGTGACCACTTTTGGTAGATTAGCGCCGCATTCTCTTACGTGCGATAAATAGTTGCGCGGGAAGTATTGTTATACTCGTAGTTAAATAAATTTAAAAGTCCGTTTTTGGCATATGGCTTACTGATTACGTTATAATCCTTTTCTTCACTATTAGCTAGTTAAATGTGTCCCACTTCTTGATATTCTTTAATAACCTTTGCGTATTCTTCTCTTAATTGACTATTTTGATGTGGTTTTCTTTCTAGTTGTAAGAATCTTGCTCTTGCTCTTTCTTTAGTCATTCCGCATTTTTGTAGCGGTGTTTCTATATCTTCCTTAAAAGGTAAGTACTTTTTTGTCTACCATATTCAATTCTAACTGTGCTTTGTAGATATCTTCTCATCATTGCTCACCTTTTGTAAATCTCCTGTCACAGGTAAGTACATTTTCTAGTTCCCAGAAAGTTATTAGTAATTCATTTTCACAAACAGACATGCATGCCAATAATTTGTTTTGTGTTTCAGGTTTTATGAAGAATCCTGTCCAATTCTGCATTTTGCGCTGTAACCCCGAATGAACTCTTTATTAATCAAGCTTCTATGATCTTTATACAGTCTGTGAGAGCATGGACCTAAAGGTAAGCGTGAACAAAACTAAGATTGTGGTGTTCAATCGGGAAGGTGGAAAAGAGAGTAGAGTATTTACTGTGCAAGATGAAATTGTGGAGCAAGTGGACGAGTTGTTATGTCTGGGTAGATTGTTCACTGCAGATGGTACATTGGAGGGCGAGATTGGGCGAATGGTCAATGCTGAAAGGAAAGTGATTGGAAGTTTGTGGATGATAATGAGAAACGAAAGCATTAGCCTAGCTACTAAACCTAAACGAGCAATGTATAATGTGTGTTTGTCCCCTCAGTGCTGTGTGGAAGTAAGTCATAGGTATGTCAAAAAAGCACAAAAGAAAATAAATCCTGCAGGTATGAGAAGCGCATGTGGTAAAACGAGAAGGGATAAGGTAAAGAATGAGTGCATAATGACGGGAGTGTGCCGAGGAAAAGACGATTGTGGAAAGATATAAAAGTAGTACATTACGTTGGTTTAGTCACATTGAGAGAATGAACAACGCAAGATTAACGAAGCAAATATATGTGGGTGATGTTAGAAGTAAGGCCGAGCCTGGTAGACCGCGTAAAACTGGGTTGAATGTAGAAGAATGTATGATAAAAGAAGGTTAAGATGAGGAGTTTTAAAAATATAAGGACATGCCACAGACAATGTATGAATCTTTCGGAAGCTAGGAAGGTATGAGGAGATAGGAAAGCATGGAGAAAGGTTGTGAATGAAAAATAAATAAGAGACAGGAATTTTTTTGCCTACCCGTGATGGTTTAGTTAAGTTTAAGTTAAGCGCTCTGCACCTAGCAGTAGATGTATTTGATTGGGCGTGTGAAACGTTGGATCTGGTAGTAATTTCCTCCAACTCAGGTCAGTTAGAAACCATAATTAATTGTGTTAGTAAATAGTGTTTAATTAACTTTAGAATGTAAGCTCTAATCAGGGCAGTGAACTTTGAATTGTGTCTAGACTGCAGTGGAACTTCAACCGTGTACTTGGTATGAAGTAGATTTCCTTCACTCAATCCCGAGACCACCAAGATCTGCTGTGAAAAACGAGACCTGTGACCCCTAGTCAGTGAGGGTACGGTACACGTCGGTTTGTCCCTGGCTAGCACTGCGGCTAGTTGTATTGGACCAGGTTGATTCACGAAATGTGATACTATGTTTTGTTGCGAGTTTTTATGCCTCTGCAGACTCTTCCTTTCTCTCTGGGCGGAGTATAGGGTGGTGTTGGTTGTGGCATATCTGACAAGACGCCTTCCTCGTACATTTACTATCTGAATGATTGAGTACCAGGTAGTTGAAGCAGAGATTATTGTTTTGAAGTCGTGTCTATCTGGATGTAATTGGTGTAATTTGGCGAACTTCTTGCGTTGAAAGATGTAATAATCCTCTTCACAGCATATATCGCTCTTTACAGCTGCATGAAATGTTTTAGGTCTTGCTGGTTAGGTTGTACATTCTTTTAGTGTCAAAGGATGGAAATTCTTTTCTTTCAGATGAGAAACATTCAGGTTCTAATTTAGTTGCGGTGAGGTATATTATGAAAGAGTACCATGACTTCGTAGGTAGTCCGAGATTTATAAATGACACACGCATTCTACTGTAAAGAATGACTTAATGTAAGAAGCTGACTCGGAGGTTATATTTGATATTGAAAAGTCTCTTGAAAATACAGTTAGAGATATATCTTTTCTCCACATGCTTCAGCATGATTTTGTGAAGTGATTGATATAGTCCGCAGTAATTGCTCAGCTTCATCTGAAAAGCTCGGTTTAAAGAACCAAGCTTCCCTACACCGTCAAAGGAATCGTTAATATGTATGACAAAATTAAATGGATCATAACACGATGGCCATTCAGTGTATTTCGAAAAGTTTAGTTCCGAACTGTTAAAAGCAGACATTGCTATAAAAACAAAAATGTAATATGCATATGGCATGAATGCAGCCATAGCGCGATTCAACCTCACGTGTGTGCCGTCTGTTGACGCGGAAACTAATAGAACACATGATATAAAAATGGTTTTTCTGAACCGAACCTACATGTTAAAACAATTCGACAGAATAGTGATGAAAGTGGTCCACTACATTATATTCCAGAACCAGCAAGCAAAGGTCAAAGGAAGATAATGAAAACAATTGAATATAAACTATTCGTTGTCAAAGAAAGAGATCATTAGTATAGAATTCGAATTAAAAACAACGAATTGGAATAAAAATCCGCACAACATACGTAGTGAAGGAAACGACAAGCAGTTGGAAAGGGAAATGGAGATCCATAGTAATTAAACCGTGCTAAAACACCCGAGGCCCTTTACATATTTTTTTTAAGTATTCGCTAATTAATCAATTTTGCTAAAAATTACAGAATTTCAAATAATTTGTATCCTCTCCGACGTCGTTCCGAAAATGGCAAGAATCTTTTACGTCAGAGTCCCATCCAGTCCCACTACTTACGCGACCACCAATCTCTGAACTAATGCCTCTACCAGAAGCCGTCCCGCCATCCGCGGATTTCCATAAAACAGCTAGACACGCTACCGGGAGCGAATTCCTCATCAGATTTCTTCTGGAACGCTTCTACAGACTGGTCGGCAGTCGTTTAAATTTTTCATCACGTACATTTAAGCCTCATTTGCAACACCTGTGGCGAAAGTTATAGCGGAGTTTAATTCCCGGCGTTGTTTCCCACTTACACAGTTGGATAGAAAAGTCACCTGTCTGAGTTCTGCCGGCCCCACAATGTGGATTAGAAAGCGCAACAGAGTTTAGTAAACGATAGACTAGGCCAAAATCCGATAGGTACTTCTGACGCAAACATTCCAGCCGTCCTGCAAATTATGAAACAAAGTACTTTTCATAATTGTCCGTTTCTAAAATTTACTCCTTCTCGGAGTGCTGAATCGCACGTCGCGATAATCCAAATCATTGAATTATTCTCGCATCAAACATTATTTAATATCAGATTACGTAAAACGTTTAGCATATCCTGGGTTTCGGTGAACAAAATGAACATCCTAGTAAACGAATCATTCTTGAAAGTTTAAGTACCGAGATAAAGGATTCACAACCGCCATAATATATCCATAAGTCGTTTACCGACGAAATCTACGCTTGCGAATAAGCTGTTCGTTCATAAAAATATTCCATGCTGGAATATCTATCATCAAATTTCTCCTGCGTAACTAAGCCTGTAAGTTCAGTAGATAGCCATCCGTCGGTGATTATTTTAAATAAGAATAGTGAGACCTGGAAGACCACCAAACTCCTCTCATTATAATTTCACCTGCTGACCATAATTTCACCTAGGAAAGCTAACTAGAATACATTCTATGTTCCCCTAATTAGTTTTAAAACACTAACTAACACCTGCTATTAGTTAAATAAATCTCGTTAGATAGTTCGAATTGTATGATATAGAGTACGTTTAAATTCAAGAAACGCAAGTTCTTATTCAACTTTTAAAATATATACTTTGTTTCTGACCTAGATGCTCCAGATAACATTGACCGCGTTCCTTATAATAATATTTAAACGAGAAATACAAATGTTATCACACCGGCCTTAACTGTAAATAAAAGTTATATACTTCTGTGTTGAGCTAATTATATTCTAGCTTAACCTTATTTTCTCAGCGACCGTAAGAAAGCAGTGAGCTTAACCGCCACTAGATGAGAGCCGCTCGAGTCGCCGCAATAGAACGAGTTCTATAAATTTACTATTCATATCCGTTTCTTTAATTTAAAGTACAAAGAATTCATTATATTTAAGTTTAGATCCATACACATTTTCTTGTGTTGTTAATGCAATTAAGTTATAAAAGATGTAGGATACCTTTTCTTGTTTATTGGTTAGAGTGCCATGCCTGTACAATATTCCATTCTTGATTTAGTTACTTATTCTTTTGATCACAAAATATCTACTGAGAAAGAAGGAAAATGAAAGAAAATGCGAAATAAGCATTTGTTGAAAATAGGCTAATTCGTAAGTTGAAGTATTTTGTTATATTTATTGCTCGATTCTATGACTTTCAATATGAACCATTAAATTTCGTGTAGGAAATGGTTTGATTCTAATGAGGCTTCTGCTGACGGTATAAGATGAAAGCAGTTTGCTGAGTTCCCATTCATGTTCTGATTCTTACATCTCTGATGACAGCCTGAAACATCCAGACCATGATAGTGTGGACAACATTGATTATGAACAAAACAAGAAACAGCATCGAAAGAGAACGATAAGGTGGTGGTTAAAAAATCTATACTTGAAATTATACCAATAATTGACTAAAAACTGAAAGAACTTGACAATAACAAGTTTTTTTACTACCTTAATTTTGATTATAAATGAGTATATCATAGAGCTAATGTTGGTAACGATTTTACTACCTAAATTTTGATTATAAATGAGAACATCTTAAAGCTAGTGTTAGTAACAATAGTTTAACTTAAGTAAAACTAATTTATGGAATTATTAATAGAAATAAACTACCTTTTGAATATACTGTACTTCAGTGGGCTGAAACGGCTTGCTGAATCAGGTTGAAAATTCCGTTGCATAAATTTTACATGGAGTTGAAATAAAACTGGATGCGGATGCATTAAAAATTCCAAATGCATACATTTTGCTGGTTTAATGGATACTACAATTCCACTTCATAGTAACAGAGGTTATTGCGTCATTATTGGTTGAACGCAATTACACCGTAAAGCAACTAACGGTAAATACAATTGGTTAAGTAATTATGCGGATTAATAAAATAAAGTAAAACATAAGGTAGAAGTAACAAAAAAGTGCCTAGAAAAGCAATCATCTCATACTGTTATGTAACACCTTTTCAAATAAACTTACGGTACAAATTATACAGCACTTATTAGAATATTTAACAACGCCACAATGGATGCTCTACATCCACCTTCAAAATATCATCAAAAAGAATCGCTACAGTAGTTTTGCCTGTTGCCTAAATAACCGTAATTTTATTAACAAACGTAAAGAGTTTGTTACAGATGAGCTAAATGAATATTACCACCATGCAACAAGTGCCAGTGAAAAAAAATTTTAGGGGAACAAAGAAAAAATCTGCTATGGATATTTCATTTAAAACCAACATATTTTTGTATCTATAAATATTACAAGAATTAATTCCCAGTACAAACATAAGACAGGGCAGCAACGAGAACGTGGATAAAATTGTGCTCATCATTTTATTCAAGAATAACAAATTTGTATTTGCAAACCTTTCTTTACATCCACTTCAGGAATTAATACTACAACAATAACGACTGTTTTAAACAGAGTTGTAAGGGTGGAAAATAGTTCAATAATTGAAGTGTTAAATAAATGGTGAAACATAATTTACATATTTTGCAAGCTTTCAAACAAACTATGTCCTCGAGAGGTGTAATATCAAACTGACAAACATTGACAAGTTATAACCAGATTAGAGAATTAAAATTAAATCATTGTTGTAGACCGTAAAATAGACACCCAGGTATCTGACAGTTCATACCCATTATCCTTGTACAAGATGTTCCTATCGTTAGTAATAATTCTTGTGTTTTTAAATTTTATATTCTGCAGTGCTTCCATGTTCAGCAATCGCAGGTTTAGTTGGATAAAGGAAGTATAAGTGTCTTTTGTGTTCTAGGTTAAACGTTAAAGGACACTGCGTTATTTTAAATTATGTTTGTTAGTTTTAAGTACAAATTTTCTGTCATTGTGGATTAAAGTGTTCAGATCATTGGGATATCTACTTTTAATTGATTATTTACTCTACGTACATGCATGCCAGGGTCAATTTAGTGACCTGGACAAGCTCCGACTATATAGATAGTTGAAGCTGTGATTATTAGGTAGGGTTGTGCTATGATATTGTGAAATGAAAGACAAGTTGGATTGTTACCTTCTGAAGTCGCATATTGCGGGTTGTATGTAGATGTAAATTTTCCTTTCTGGTTGACGTTCTGAAAGATCTTCAACAAACCACAGAGGGTTATTACTAGGGATAGGATTTGTATGCATTTGCATATTTTTCTACACACAGGTAACATATGCAGAGTTAAATTTTTAGATGTTTTGAACACATGTGGACCACATATGTGAATTTGAAAGTGCATATAAATGCATATTTAGGGGTTTTATATATAAATGCATATTTCAACGTTTTCACAGAATTAGTGCATATTTTCGAGCTTTCGTCTATTTTGGATTTAATATATTTCTTAGAAAAAATCTGAATGTGTTTTATCACACGTTTCTTAATGCTTTCAGTTGTAAAAATCATTTTTAAAAGCATTTAGGTAAAATTTCCTTAAATTGCTGAATAGTTTTACGATCCGTAATACTTTTTTCTTAGTTAATCCTTTTACCAGTAAACTACAATGGGGTGCCTTATATTAGTACTTGCAGCTTATTGTTATACCAAACTTGTCTCTAATGGTAATGCTAATGTGTTATTCAATTAAGTACAAGGACACCCTTGTTTTCTGTGTAGTTTATGGTTTTAGTACATCTACAGAAAAGATAATTATTTATTAATTAATTTAATTATTAATTAAATTTTATTTTCACATCAGTTCAATTTGAAATCTTCTACAGTGAAGATGGGTAAAGAAAAACGCCCCACGTCTGTGATACTTAAAAATTACGTGGAAGAATTTAGTGTGTTTACTATAGACAGTAAAATATTATATTGCACGGCTTGCAAGGATAAAGTGAATTTCCAAAACGATTTCAAGTAGTTCAGCACGTTAATACCCTTAAGCACCAAAAGTGTGTAGCGTTAAAATTGAAAAACAACTTTTGTTTCCGAATTGCTTGATAATTTGAGTAGTGAATCTAAAAATCTTAAGAATTTAATAAAAATTATGTAGTGCGTTAGTGGCCGCATTCCATTAAGCAAACTCAACAACGTCATATTTCGCAGTTTTTTGGAAGAAATCTCTAAAATGCCAATGCCCGACGAATCTACGCTTAGAAAAAATTATTTGCCAAATTTGTATAGAGAAACCATGAATTCAATAATAAAAAACGTCGGTGACAACTACATATGGGTTTCCATCGACGAATCCACAGATAGTGCGGAAGGTATGTAAAGCTTTATTTAATAAAATTGAAATAAATAAATCAAATCAACATTAGTATGTAAAGATGTTTGCGGTCTTCAATTTTTTACCTATTTGCAAATCAGTTTCAAAGCGAATTTTAAATTTATTTTTAAAAATATTGACTTTTTGTGTCAGTCCGTTAAATACAAATCGATAAAATATCAATAAACCGTTTATTTTCAGATATGTGGCAAACGTTATAATTGGCATTTTAAATGCTGAACCAAACTCAAATCCTACCTTCAAAATATGGACACTTTTGAGAGCACCAATCATTCCTCGGTCGCGAAATTATTTAATGACTCCATGTCTATTTTGGCCCCAAGGAATACAGTACACAAAGTACTTCTGTTCGTGACTGATGCGGCACCCTACATGGTCAAAGCATCAAAGCTGCTGTAGGATTACAGGTTTTATATGAAAAATGATTCACTTAACTTGTCTTGCACATGGGATGCATCGCGTGGCAGAGAAAAGAGGGAAATATATCCAAGTATAAATAATATAATCGCGAATGTAAAAAAATTGTTTGTAAAGCTCCTAATCGCGTACAAATATTTAAGAAACTGACCAGACCTTCCCCAGAACCTATACTTACAAGATGGGGTACGTGGCTTTCTGCAGCAGAATATTATGCAGTTAATTTTGATGTGATAAAACATTTGTGAATAAATTAAACAAAGACGATGCATTATGCATACAAAGTGCACAAGAGGCGTTTAATCTTAAGGGTGTACGAGAAGAGTTACTGTTTATTTTATGTAATTTTGTTTGTAAAAGTAATTAAAAATTAGAAGGTCAAGGAAATTCAATACATGAATCTATTTTAAATATACAAGAATTAGGTAAATTCTAAATAAGATTTTGGTTTAATAAAAATATAAATAATACATTATCCGGTAACAGTAACAGTAATATTGTTACTGAATTACAGCATTATACTTTAACGGAATTAAATAATTTTAAGTATGCGCCAGTTACGTCATGTGACGTAGAGCGCAATTTTCAAAATACAAGGCGATCTTTGCAGACAATAGGTACAGATTCACTTTTGAAAATTTGAAAACCTATGTTATTGTTAATTGCAATATTTAAATTTATATTTAATCTAAAATTAGTATGATTAATTATAATTTAATTAATAATTAGATTTAAGAATTTTGTTCAAATATGTATTTTTAATAAACATTAGACAAAAATGCGTTTATCTAACAATTGCGATTGTAAAAATTATAAGTGCATATCTAAGTCATTTAAGTGCATATATCTGATATTTGAAAGTATATGTGCATGCATATTTTAACGTTTTTAAGTGCATACAAATCCTATGCCTAGTTATTACGTTATTCATTGATGTATAAATTTATAAAGTTGACGTTATTATAAGTAGAATATCGCAATTTTCGTCAGTATTAATACGTTTTACCTTTTATATGATGACATTAGAATAAACATTTACTACTGCTTTTCCAAAATTTGTTTGGTCCTAGGAAAGTTGATCGTTATTTATATAGTGTGTGTAAAAATAAACATTAAATTGGCTAGTCTTGAGAGAACGCATCAACGTCCCATTATAATAAATATAAGAGTAAATTATATCATATGTTCATACATCATCCATTGAAAATTTGTAAACAAATTCCGCTTACTGAGGAATCCATCGTTTATTTACTAGTCTGTTGCTTCCTGGTTCAAGCTTTACTGAGTTTCTATCTCAAGAAATAATAATTTATTTTTTCTTAAAGCTTGTCGCCTGTCACTATCTTTCTGATTACAATCGTAGGTAAGTAACTGCTTCCAATTTTATGTGACGTGGTAGGTTAGACACATTTTAATGCAAAGTTTAAGTAAATAACAGGTCATTGTAGTTTTTGATACGGCTATAATGAAAATGTGTTGGCATAGGTCAAGTATTATGAAAGATACAGGGTTGATCAATTTTCGTTTTCAATTCTACGTAAAGATAAGTTATATGTTTGTATAGTTTGTATTGATTAGAAATTAGTTAATATCGTAAAGCTTTACGAGAAGTATTGTTTAGCTGGTTTTATGCTAATTAATCAGACATCATTTTGTTTTATTAAAATATACAAATACATACGTTGTTATTGAAATTACCTGTGGTATCAATGTACAACTTTCTCAATATTTGTTATGTTATATTTTAACGTATAAAATTGAGTGGCGCGTAAATGCTCGACTGACAGCAGCGGTGAATATTTCGCCTCCTTCACAACCTGATAAAATAAATGAGTTCTCAGTGTTTCGTAAGCAATGTACCGTGCTGAGCTAGACCGAGGTGCAAATTGCTTTAATGTTCAATTCCAATCGATACATTTATTTATTTGTTATAGTGTTGTGAGCTAAATGAATTTAATTCTTTACTTTTATAATCTTGCATCAAAAGTTGTTATTAATTTGTTATACACTTGTTTAGAAGATATGTATCAACATTGCTGTTCAAGAAAGTTACACTCTTCAAATTTCAGAGTTTGAATTTAAGTAATATTCGAGAATTCGATTTAACATTATACTCTTATTAGAAAAAAAATTTTGGTAGCTGTATTCATATTTAAGTAATGAGGAAGAAAAAGAATTTACGTTTCTTGACTGATAAGAGAAAAATCATTATTACAATCCTGCTAAACCAACAATATGGAAAAAGACAAAATTTTTATTACTTAACACACATAACCTTTCCTTTCCTTTCCATTGTGGGGTAAGCAAACAATCCCTGCCTCTAGTTTATTAAAAGTCTTTTCCGTGCTTTCCTATCTGACATAATTAGCTGCAAGAGTCATACATTGTTCAATATGCCTCTATTCTTTTACCTTTTTTTTAAAACTCCTTTCCTTCCTTTGTTTTATCACATTCACTGCACTTAACTAAGTTTTAAGTGACCTACAGGCCCGGACTTTTCTAACTTCACACATATATGTGGTTGTTAACCTTGTTCATTATTTTGATGTGACAAACTAACAATATAGTGTACCTTTTATACATTTCTATCATCGTTTGTTTTCGTCTTCTCATTATACATTAATCTTTATCTTATTCTCGTTTTACATGCATCTCAAGAATTCATTCACGGCATTTATTTTCTTTGTGTGTTTTTTTTTACTTACATGTCTCACTTTTAATTGATTGGACAAACACGATTGTAAACTGCCCATGCGCATGCTTTATTTTGATTATCGTCCATATACCTCCGATTACTTTTCTACCAGCATTGACTGTCGTCAATCTGCCATAATGTAATTTGCAGTGAACATTCCATATACAACGTACCCAAGATAAGGATGAACAGCATGAGGATCTTGAACATTGTAAGACATACGAAGGCGGTTAAAATTAGAGTAATTGTATAATTTAGACATGTTCACATGTACTTTGTAAAAGTTCATTATTGTTTATCGTTTCGAGATTTAAAAAATGCGATTTTGGGTTTTTTTTCGTAATTCCTTCATTTATTTTAAAATATTTTAAAACCAAAGGTACGTCTTCATTGTCACTTTTTGAATTCTGTTAGATAGCGTTTCAAATTTTTTATCGACGTTTCGTCTCAGAAAACCATCAACTTTATTTTTATTTTAACCGAAACACCCTGTATGATAGTATTTTATTACGAATTTAACCATGTATTACACATTATGGTTTTGAAGCTAATTTTTAAGAAAATTCGGATTAATATTAGTTTGATAATATTTTTATACAAATTTAACAACTCCAATCTTTTAAACCTAGATTATAGAAATAATAAGTTAAACCATATTAATTCAAATTAAATAATTACAATAACTGTTCAAATAGGTTGCCGTTATTTTCTAGACACAGGTAATCTCTTTACTGAAGAATTTAAAACACGGTCTAGTTTCTGGCAAATTGTATTAACTGCTGCCATAACCGATACTAACAACTGCTCTTCATTTTCAAAACTCCCACCATACACTTGTTTTCAGGTAACCCACAGAAGAAAATAATGGACTTAAATCGTGATCGGGCTGACCAGGCTACTGCACAAACCCAATCCATTTGACTGTAAACCGCAATGACAGATAGTCCTGTACATTTCTTGAGTTATGTGCTACACCATCTTGTTGAAACCAACAGTTGTTGCTGGATGTAATTCATCAGGCATTTTCAAATCAGTCCAGATATCGTTCGAATTTAAATTGTTGTGGTAAATAAAGTATAATTCTTCGTCCCAAAATGCCCATCCACATATTAAATCCAAATCTATGCTGATGTCTTGGTTCTTTTAAATAAGGTTTTATTTTGCCCAATAATGTTTGTTGGTTGAAAATTCAACTGTTGGTTATCATGCTTTCATCAGACCAAATTATTTTAAAGGAAAATTTAGATCTTCGTCACATTTTAGTATACCATTCGTAAAACCTGCTACTTTTGATCAGAACACCTGATAAACTCGAAATTTATATGGATGAAAGTATTCTTATTTAAATGAATTGTGCTGTAGAATTAGCTATATCAGTACGATGTTCAATTTGTGTTGTCGATATTCAGGTTCATAATAACGGTTTGTAAAACTATATTAGCTTTTGGTCATCAGATTGTTTTTGACGGGATAGAACAGGTTTTGTAAATGAACCAAATTTTTTAAATTAGATTCCAAACGTCTAAAATGGATTTACCAGGCTCTTTGTCAGATATTTATCCAAATAATCAGCTTGTAACTACAATTTCTGTGGGACAAGATAAATGTCAATATACCAAACTCTTTTCCATAGATACATATTGATTATTTATAATTATAATTAACTAAACGAAACAAAAAAAAACAACCCACGAAGCAATGGTAATAAACTAAAAAGTTGATGGCTTTCCGGAAACGAAAATTTGAAAACGCCATCTAATAGAATTAAAAAGACAATGAAAAGGTACCTTTGGTTTTTAAAATGTTTTAAAATAAATGAACGAATTACGAAAAAGAAAACCCAAAAATCGATTTTGTTTCAAATCTCGGAAACGATAAACAATGATCGTATCTCTTATCGTTTTCAAGATCCCCATGCTGTTCATCCTTATCTTGGACACGCTGTACACCAATTTGTTTTGTCAACGTTTACCTTTTGGTCCATACTCACAAACTATATCAAACTTCCTCAGAGCTGTTTGTAACTCATCCCCATTCTCGCTTAATAAAACTCTGTCATCTACGTAGAGCAGAACTCGTACGTTTACGTCGCCAACCATTACACCATTTGTGCTAACACATTTATTTATGTACACATTGAATCACCTCAGTGACACCACACAAACTTGTCGCATTCCTTGATCAATGTTCAAGTATTCACACATAAGACTCTCTCTAACCATAACACAGGGCCGGTTACCGTCATATAGTTACTACCTGTTTACTACACTTTTACTCACGCCATATTTATTTAATGTTTCCCACATTTGTCCATATTCACTGGTCATACGCTTTCTCCAAATCTACAAACGCACAGTACAGCTTTACAATTAAACATTTTTGATCACTTGTTGAGAGCAACCATCTGATGGACAAATCATCTCCTGGCACGAAGCCATCCTGCACATCCCAAATCTTACTTTGGGTAGTATCACAATTTCTATCAATCAGTACTATTCCAAATAATTTTACCTGGTGCTCTGTAGATCTATTCTTCTAGCTTTGAATCACATTGCTCTTTTATCCTTATACAGTGATCAAATGATCGCACCTTCAACTACTAGGCACTTTTCCAGGCTGAAGGCATCCGTTGAATAATTTTTTCCTTTGTGAGATTTGCACTACATTTTAGCATTCCCAGTGATTTCAGCCACGTGCTTCTTACCGTTTTTCAACTTACCTACCGTCTTGCTTATCTCATTTAATCCTCTCAGTTTCATTCATTGTTCTTCATATCCTCCTAGTTTGATTACACAACGTTCCCTAATATTGAATAATTAGAATTAGAAGACCAATCAGCAATTATAATTGTATAAACTCTTAAATTACAATTTTTTTCTTACTACTGTACAGCTTATAAATATTCTTGCCAGCATTTCCTCACTTCACAATCGTCCGACACCATTTAATTATAATTACCCGGACGATGTAGCATTCTTTAATATCGTTTTATCAGGGCAGTGCTGGCACTTATTTAGCCGACTGTACCAGAAAGGACATAAGAAGTAGACAATAGAGACAGACACAAGAATGATATAAATAATATAAATGTATACTTACTGTATATATATATATATATATATATATATATATATATATATATATATATATATATATATATATATATATATGTACAGGGTGTTTCATTAAGGCTGGCCACCGGCCATATTTCAGAAACTAGTGGACATAAAAAGTGGAGAAAAAATTCATTATAAAAGTCGCCACGAGAAAATCCTGGAAATTATTTTTAAGTTCCGTAATTCATAAAGGGCGCAATTGAAAATTAAAAAATAAAATTATAAATTTCTCCGAAAATTACATTAAGGCATACCTTTGGTAACATCATTAAAAGCTTAGACAATTCTGCATCATTTTGGTCTAAGGCTCATTGGCGTACCGACCTTAATAAGAGTGGGGAAGCTATTGAATGTGTAATCATTTAAATCGCTGTTATTTTAAACGACTTATCCGATTATAGTAAACCTAGGCTTGTTTAGAAGAAAAGGTAAGTACTTTTAACTGTCGCATCCATTGGTACGCGATAGCTCATAATAAAATTAGAGGGCGCAATAATAATACCAGTTTTTTGATTTTATTCAGAAAAATTAAATCATACGGTATAATTATGACATCATAAGCGGAAAGTAGCTTAAATTTGTAAATAAAAACGTAAATAACGCAATTTGATATCTTTATTTGTTCCAGAGTTATGGCGAAAAGAAGACTTTTAACCGTTTAATTTAATAATTGATTGTTGCTATGGTTTCTTAAGGTGTATAGGTTGGATTAGTAATGAGGAATCTGCATTTATCATAGTCTGTGCCTCCTTCACACTCTATCTAGGCTTAGGACTAGTCCAAACTAAGCAAATTGCAAAATTTGGAGCGTGTTTAGAGGCCAACGGGCCATAACAACGATATCAAAGTAATGATTGATTTTTGTTTAAGAAACTTTTCAATAGAATGGTACAAAATCATGAACAACTGTTAAAAACTAGTGAAAATCTATAAATGTTCAAATTGACGGCCGTTTTGTAAAAACAACTATTAATTCTTCTTCTGTACGTTTATAACATCATATAAAACTTCTAAGGCATAATTCTAATGTGGTGTTTTTAAAATAATAATCTAATTTGTTTCGAACAAAGTCGGCTCGTTTCCATGGAGGTAAATAAATTGAAATAGTTGTCAACTTACTTAATTTTGATTGATGTTGTGTTGTAAAATTTTTCCTTCATTAGTTTTGGGTTTCATTGTACCTTATCAGAAATTAGTGCTATCCTTCAAAATGTCGTATACCAATGCCGAGGCTTACGACATGCTTGCCGTGTATTATGAATGTTTTCAAAAATGCAGCTATTGCGGAACGACAATACGCTATCAGATATCCTGATCGAAGGCACTACCAGAAAAGTGTTTCGGAATGGCAACACGTTTAAGACAAACAGGAGATGTACGACGTATTCCACTTTGTCAGAAGACGTCGCATAAGAAATGAAGACAATAGTATTAATGTTCTTTTGCGTACGTAGAGTCGGAGCCTCACGTAAGCATCAGGAGATTTCCACAGAACTAGGTGTAAGTGTTGCTTCTGTGTTCAGAATTTTATGATTTTAAGCTGCATCCTTATCATCTAGTTTTACACCAGGCTTTATCAGACACTGATTTTGACAGGCGGCTCGACTATTATTGAGAGACATGTGTAGTAAAATCTTCGATTCCTTTCCAAAGTTTTATGGACCGATGAGGCTACTTTTACTAGCTGCGGCAGAGTTAATTTGCACAATATGCATTATTGGTCGCAAACAAATCCTCACTGGATGCGCGAAGTGGATCACCAAAACAGATGGAGTGTAAATTTGTGGTGTGGTGTTTTAGGTGACAGAATTATCGGACCATTTGTTTTCATGGACACCTAAATGGTGAATCTTATTTAAACCAAAATGACTTGCCCAATCTTTTAGAAGACATTCTTGACATGAGAGCATCCTGTGGTATCAACGATGGATGTCCTTCACACTATTCCCGAAGCGTGATTTCTTAAATGTTAGATACCCAAATCGCTGGATGGGAAGGGTAGTTTGTCGTGGCCACCTAGATCCCCGGATTTAACTGTATTAGATTTCTACTTGTGGGGAAGAATAAAAGATATTGTTTACGAAACGAGACCCACCACCGAGAGGACATGATTCACCGAATTGAATTGTAATAAATTCGATTCCACGAGACGAAATCGAAACAGCTGTTTCCAGAGAAGAAGAATTAATAGTTGTATTTACAAAACGGCCGTCAATTTGAACATTTATAGCTTTTCACTTGTTTTTAACAGTTGTTCATGATTTTGTACCATTCTATTAAAAAGTTTCTTAAACAAAAATCAATTACTTTGATATCGTTGTTATGGCCCGTTGGCCTCTAAACACGCTCAAATTTTGCAATTTGCTTAGTTTGGACTAGTCCTAAGCCTAGATAGAGTGAAGGAGGCACAGACTATGATAAATGCAGATTCCTCATTACTAATCCAACCTATACACCTTAAGAAACCATAGCAACAATCAATTATTAAATTAAACGGTTAAAAGTCTTCTTTTCGCCATAACTCTGGAACAAATAAAGATATCAAATTGCGTTATTTACGTTTTTGTTACAAATTTAAGCTACTTTCCGCTTATGATGTCATAATTATACCGTATGATTTAATTTTTCTGAATAAAATCAAAAACTGGTATTATTACAAATTGCGCCCTCTAACAATTTTATTATGAGCTATCGCGTACCAATGGATGCGACATTTAAAAGTACTTACCTTTTTCTTCTAAACAAGCCTAGGTTTACTACAATCGGATAAGTCGTTTAAAAATAACAGCGATTTAAATGATTACACATTCAATAGCTTCCCCCACTCTTATTAAGGTCGGTACGCCAATGAGCCTTAGACCAAAATGATGCAGAATTGTCTAAGCTTTCTAACGATGTTACCAAAGGTATGCCTTAATGTGGGAATTTTCGGAGAAATTTATAATTTTATTTTTTAATTTTCAATTGCGCCCCCTTGCGATGAATTACGGAACTTAAAAATAATTTCAGGATTTTCTCGTGGCGACTTTTATAATGAATTTTTTTTCTCCACTTTTATGTCCACTAGTTTCTGAAATATGGCCGTGGCAGCCTTAATGATATATATGTATATATATATATATATATATATATATATATATATATATATATATATATATATATATATATATATTTTCTTATATATATTTACTTAATTTCAATTACATCGTATTTAAATTAGATTGTTCATGCGATTTTTTTGCTACTTACCGGACTTGCTGTTGTTATTTATTTGAGAAAGAAAATTATTTAATTATCTTAATTAAGATTTTTAGACTTTTATTAGTCCATAAACCTTATTTTGATAAATGGCTAATAAATCTTCAATTCTTAAGTTATTAAATATATATGCAAATCTTTTATAAATTTCCTTCACACACTTACAAATGCCAAACAGTACACTCTCCATATTTTATTATTAGAGATTCTTAGTTATTAATTAGACTAATCAAAAGGGATAATAGGTAGGTAAATTTAAATAATATAAATATGGATAAATTGTATAAATTTATTTACCGTGTACTTACAACTCAAGCGATAACGACCTTTCATTACAAATTTACGAACTAGGGATACTAATTAATTTGAAGAGCACTACTGGTTTAAACTTATTTACATGTTGGCTTTCCAGGCATATACCTTTACATATGGATTTTCATTATATTAGAAGTGATTATGTAAGGTTAGGTTTTGATTATCTCATAATTCTCTGTTACAAAGAGCAACAATATTAGAATTTTTTTTTTTCTGAAAGTTTTAGACAGTAAGTATATTTTCTTAATGTACATGATGAGTTTGTAGTTAATTATAATTAGTACGTAATTTGTTGATGTTATAATGGTGCTAGAACTTGCCATTTAAACTTACAAATAAACCATAATATTGTAATAACTTATAACACAACCAAATACATTTTTTTAAAGTGCTATTTTAGTATATTATGAAATTAGTTTATAATGCAAGGGATTATGGCAGGAGTTTCCATGTTGAGCAGCGAAAGGTAATGGAAACGCGAATGCATAATCCCGCATTATAAACGAATTTCATATGCTACTTTGTCATCGAACTAGCCACTTTGAGACACAATATAAATGAAATAATAATTTCAGATTGTTACAAAAACACGTCGGTTTGTCCCTGGCTAGCACTGCGGCTAGTTGTATTTGACCAGGTTAATTCACGAAATGTGATACTATGTTTTGTAATGAGTTTTTATGCATCTGCAGACTCTTCCTTTCTCTGGGCGGAGTATAGGGTGGTGTTGGTTGTGGCATATCCGACATGACGCCTTCCTCGTACATTTACTATCTGAATGATTGAGTACCAGGTAGTTGAAGCAGAGATTACAGTTTTGTACTCGTGTCTATCTGGATGTTGTAATTTGGCGAACTTCTTGCGTTGAAAGATGTAATGATCCTCTTCACAGCATATATCGCCCTTTGCAGCTGCATGGAATGTTTTAGGTCTTGCTGGTTGGTTATATATTCTTTTAGTGTCAAGGATGGAAATTCCTTTTTCAGATGAAAAACATTCAGGGTCTAATTTAATTGCGATGAGATATATTATAAAAGAATCCCATGATTTCGTAGGTAGCCTGAGATTTATCAATGACTCGCGCATTCTACTGTAAAGAATGACTTAATGTAAGAAGCTGACTCGGAGGTTATATTTGATATTGAAAAGTCTCTTGAAAATACAGTTAGAGATATATCTTTTCTCCACATGCTTCAGCATGATTTTGTGAAGTGATTGATATAGTCCGCAGTAATTGCTCAGCTTCATCTGAAAAGCTCGGTTTAAAGAACCAAGCTTCCCTACACCGTCAAAGGAATCGTTAATATGTATGACAAAATTAAATGGATCATAACACGATGGCCATTCAGTGTATTTCGAAAAGTTTAGTTCCGAACTGTTAAAAGCAGACATTGCTATAAAAACAAAAATGTAATATGCATATGGCATGAATGCAGCCATAGCGCGATTCAACCTGACGTGTCTGTTGACGCGGAAACTAATAGAACACATGATATAAAATGTTTTTGGAACCAAGCCCACATGTTAAAACAATTCGGCAGAATAGTGATGAAAGTGGTCCACTACATTATATTCCAGAACCAGCAAGCAAAGGTCAAAGGAAGATAATGAAAACAATTGAATATAAACTATTCGTTGTCAAAGAAAGAGATCATTAGTATAGAATTCGAATTAGAAAGAACAACGAATAAAAATCCGCACAACATACGTAGTGAAGGAAACGACAAGCAGTTGGAAAGGGAAATGGAGATCCATAGTAATTAAACCGTGCTAAAACACCCGAGGCCCTTTACAGATTTTTTTTAAGTATTCGCTAATTAATCAATTTTGCTAAAATTGCAGAACTTCAAATAATTTGTATCCTCTCTGACGTCGTTTCGAAAATGGCAAGAATCTTTTACGTCAGAGTCCCATCCAGTCCCACTACTTACGCGACCACCAATCTCTGAACTAATGCCTCTACCAGAAGCCGTCCCGCCATCCGCGGATTTCCATAAAACAGCTAGACACGCTACCGGGAGCGAATTCCTCATCAGATTTCTTCTGGAACGCTTCTACAGACTGGTCGGCAGTCGTTTAAATTTTTCATCACGTACATTTAAGCCTCATTTGCAACACCTGTGGCGAAAGTTATAGCGGAGTTTAATTCCCGGCGTTGTTTCCCACTTACACAGTTGGATAGAAAAGTCACCTGTCTGAGTTCTGCCGGCCCCACAATGTGGATTAGAAAGCGCAACAGAGTTTAGTAAACGATAGACTAGGCCAAAATCCGATAGGTACTTCTGACGCAAACATTCCAGCCGTCCTGCAAATTATGAAACAAAGTACTTTTCATAATTGTCCGTTTCTAAAATTTACTCCTTCTCGGAGTGCTGAATCGCACGTCGCGATAATCCAAATCATTGAATTATTCTCGCATCAAACATTATTTAATATCAGATTACGTAAAACGTTTAGCATATCCTGGGTTTCGGTGAACAAAATGAACATCCTAGTAAACGAATCATTCTTGAAAGTTTAAGTACCGAGATAAAGGATTCACAACCGCCATAATATATCCATAAGTCGTTTACCGACGAAATCTACGCTTGCGAATAAGCTGTTCGTTCATAAAAATATTCCATGCTGGAATATCTATCATCAAATTTCTCCTGCGTAACTAAGCCTGTAAGTTCAGTAGATAGCCATCCGTCGGTGATTATTTTAAATAAGAATAGTGAGACCTGGAAGACCACCAAACTCCTCTCATTATAATTTCACCTGCTGACCATAATTTCACCTAGGAAAGCTAACTAGAATACATTCTATGTTCCCCTAATTAGTTTTAAAACACTAACTAACACCTGCTATTAGTTAAATAAATCTCGTTAGATAGTTCGAATTGTATGATATAGAGTACGTTTAAATTCAAGAAACGCAAGTTCTTATTCAACTTTTAAAATATATACTTTGTTTCTGACCTAGATGCTCCAGATAACATTGACCGCGTTCCTTATAATAATATTTAAACGAGAAATACAAATGTTATCACACCGGCCTTAACTGTAAATAAAAGTTATATACTTCTGTGTTGAGCTAATTATATTCTAGCTTAACCTTATTTTCTCAGCGACCGTAAGAAAGCAGTGAGCTTAACCGCCACTAGATGAGAGCCGCTCGAGTCGCCGCAATAGAACGAGTTCTATAAATTTACTATTCATATCCGTTTCTTTAATTTAAAGTACAAAGAATTCATTATATTTAAGTTTAGATCCATACACATTTTCTTGTGTTGTTAATGCAATTAAGTTATAAAAGATGTAGGATACCTTTTCTTGTTTATTGGTTAGAGTGCCATGCCTGTACAATATTCCATTCTTGATTTAGTTACTTATTCTTTTGATCACAAAATATCTACTGAGAAAGAAGGAAAATGAAAGAAAATGCGAAATAAGCATTTGTTGAAAATAGGCTAATTCGTAAGTTGAAGTATTTTGTTATATTTATTGCTCGATTCTATGACTTTCAATATGAACCATTAAATTTCGTGTAGGAAATGGTTTGATTCTAATGAGGCTTCTGCTGACGGTATAAGATGAAAGCAGTTTGCTGAGTTCCCATTCATGTTCTGATTCTTACATCTCTGATGACAGCCTGAAACATCCAGACCATGATAGTGTGGACAACATTGATTATGAACAAAACAAGAAACAGCATCGAAAGAGAACGATAAGGTGGTGGTTAAAAAATCTATACTTGAAATTATACCAATAATTGACTAAAAACTGAAAGAACTTGACAATAACAAGTTTTTTTACTACCTTAATTTTGATTATAAATGAGTATATCATAGAGCTAATGTTGGTAACGATTTTACTACCTAAATTTTGATTATAAATGAGAACATCTTAAAGCTAGTGTTAGTAACAATAGTTTAACTTAAGTAAAACTAATTTATGGAATTATTAATAGAAATAAACTACCTTTTGAATATACTGTACTTCAGTGGGCTGAAACGGCTTGCTGAATCAGGTTGAAAATTCCGTTGCATAAATTTTACATGGAGTTGAAATAAAACTGGATGCGGATGCATTAAAAATTCCAAATGCATACATTTTGCTGGTTTAATGGATACTACAATTCCACTTCATAGTAACAGAGGTTATTGCGTCATTATTGGTTGAACGCAATTACACCGTAAAGCAACTAACGGTAAATACAATTGGTTAAGTAATTATGCGGATTAATAAAATAAAGTAAAACATAAGGTAGAAGTAACAAAAAAGTGCCTAGAAAAGCAATCATCTCATACTGTTATGTAACACCTTTTCAAATAAACTTACGGTACAAATTATACAGCACTTATTAGAATATTTAACAACGCCACAATGGATGCTCTACATCCACCTTCAAAATATCATCAAAAAGAATCGCTACAGTAGTTTTGCCTGTTGCCTAAATAACCGTAATTTTATTAACAAACGTAAAGAGTTTGTTACAGATGAGCTAAATGAATATTACCACCATGCAACAAGTGCCAGTGAAAAAAAATTTTAGGGGAACAAAGAAAAAATCTGCTATGGATATTTCATTTAAAACCAACATATTTTTGTATCTATAAATATTACAAGAATTAATTCCCAGTACAAACATAAGACAGGGCAGCAACGAGAACGTGGATAAAATTGTGCTCATCATTTTATTCAAGAATAACAAATTTGTATTTGCAAACCTTTCTTTACATCCACTTCAGGAATTAATACTACAACAATAACGACTGTTTTAAACAGAGTTGTAAGGGTGGAAAATAGTTCAATAATTGAAGTGTTAAATAAATGGTGAAACATAATTTACATATTTTGCAAGCTTTCAAACAAACTATGTCCTCGAGAGGTGTAATATCAAACTGACAAACATTGACAAGTTATAACCAGATTAGAGAATTAAAATTAAATCATTGTTGTAGACCGTAAAATAGACACCCAGGTATCTGACAGTTCATACCCATTATCCTTGTACAAGATGTTCCTATCGTTAGTAATAATTCTTGTGTTTTTAAATTTTATATTCTGCAGTGCTTCCATGTTCAGCAATCGCAGGTTTAGTTGGATAAAGGAAGTATAAGTGTCTTTTGTGTTCTAGGTTAAACGTTAAAGGACACTGCGTTATTTTAAATTATGTTTGTTAGTTTTAAGTACAAATTTTCTGTCATTGTGGATTAAAGTGTTCAGATCATTGGGATATCTACTTTTAATTGATTATTTACTCTACGTACATGCATGCCAGGGTCAATTTAGTGACCTGGACAAGCTCCGACTATATAGATAGTTGAAGCTGTGATTATTAGGTAGGGTTGTGCTATGATATTGTGAAATGAAAGACAAGTTGGATTGTTACCTTCTGAAGTCGCATATTGCGGGTTGTATGTAGATGTAAATTTTCCTTTCTGGTTGACGTTCTGAAAGATCTTCAACAAACCACAGAGGGTTATTACTAGGGATAGGATTTGTATGCATTTGCATATTTTTCTACACACAGGTAACATATGCAGAGTTAAATTTTTAGATGTTTTGAACACATGTGGACCACATATGTGAATTTGAAAGTGCATATAAATGCATATTTAGGGGTTTTATATATAAATGCATATTTCAACGTTTTCACAGAATTAGTGCATATTTTCGAGCTTTCGTCTATTTTGGATTTAATATATTTCTTAGAAAAAATCTGAATGTGTTTTATCACACGTTTCTTAATGCTTTCAGTTGTAAAAATCATTTTTAAAAGCATTTAGGTAAAATTTCCTTAAATTGCTGAATAGTTTTACGATCCGTAATACTTTTTTCTTAGTTAATCCTTTTACCAGTAAACTACAATGGGGTGCCTTATATTAGTACTTGCAGCTTATTGTTATACCAAACTTGTCTCTAATGGTAATGCTAATGTGTTATTCAATTAAGTACAAGGACACCCTTGTTTTCTGTGTAGTTTATGGTTTTAGTACATCTACAGAAAAGATAATTATTTATTAATTAATTTAATTATTAATTAAATTTTATTTTCACATCAGTTCAATTTGAAATCTTCTACAGTGAAGATGGGTAAAGAAAAACGCCCCACGTCTGTGATACTTAAAAATTACGTGGAAGAATTTAGTGTGTTTACTATAGACAGTAAAATATTATATTGCACGGCTTGCAAGGATAAAGTGAATTTCCAAAACGATTTCAAGTAGTTCAGCACGTTAATACCCTTAAGCACCAAAAGTGTGTAGCGTTAAAATTGAAAAACAACTTTTGTTTCCGAATTGCTTGATAATTTGAGTAGTGAATCTAAAAATCTTAAGAATTTAATAAAAATTATGTAGTGCGTTAGTGGCCGCATTCCATTAAGCAAACTCAACAACGTCATATTTCGCAGTTTTTTGGAAAAAATCTCTAAAATGCCAATGCCCGACGAATCTACGTTTAGAAAAAATTATTTGCCAAATTTGTATAGAGAAACCATGAATTCAATAAAAAAAACGTCGATGACAACTACATATGGGTTTCCATCGACGAATCCACAGATAGTGCGGAAGGTATGTAAAGCTTTATTTAATAAAATTGAAATAAATAAATCAAATCAACATTAGTATGTAAAGATGTTTGCGGTCTTCAATTTTTTACCTATTTGCAAATCAGTTTCAAAGCGAATTTTAAATTTATTTTTTAAAATATTGACTTTTTGTGTCAGTCCGTTAAATACATTTTTCTTTGACTTATTAACCGGTCAAGAATATTTGCGATTTCTGTCCGAAGAGCTACCCATGCTACTAGAGAACGTGGATCTTAGAACTAGAATGGACATGTGGCACCAGCATGATGGTGCTCCGTCACTATACTAGAAATGTTGGTGAATTTATGTATAACTGGAAATATCACCAGTGGATAGGAAGATGAGGGCCTATTCTGTAGCAATTCTCTCTCTCTCTCTCTCTCTCTCTCTATATATATATATATATATATATATATATATATATATATATATATATATATATATATTCGGCTAAACTGTGCATAGTAGAAAAATATTTTATACAAAATTTGCTTACATTCAAGCACGTATAACTTTGAATATTTTCGCATTTACAGAATGTCCCATAATATCTATACATAACCTATCTTTCTTATTTTAAATAGAATGGTATAGTCTTTACTGCATTTCGCATTTCTATTAAACATGTCGTATTGCTAAAATTAACTGTTTTGAAATATTTGTACTTTAGATAAAAATTATCATTTTTCGTCGCAGTTCAAAATTTATTTTGAGGTTACTACCAAATCTATGAATTTGTAACTGCATGTAATTAGTGCACATTTGTTCTTTTAAGAAGTATTATGACTTGTTTAATTTTATACAGGTGTACCAGAAATATGAATTCATAATTTTTTTGGTTTTAAATGTAAATAACTATCTTATCTTAAATACAACACTTATATTGTTAAATTATTCGAAAAAATTGAAAGTCCTACATTTTTGTGTAATAAGCAAATTTTGTCTATTTACAATGGTTTTGAAATATTTACTTTGGGATTTTTATTTTAATTCTTCGTGATGTGTGCATAATTAATTTCTCTGTCACATGTTTATAATATGAGCAACCCACGATTTTATTTTTAGTCGTAAAGATTTTTGATCACACTTTGGTGAAATGAAAAGTGTTATTTTCTCTTTTAGTGCACTTTCTATGTAAATAAAAGAGTGCTTTTAAATAATTTCTTTTTATAGCATATTTTATATCTATTAAAAGTTTTTATAAAATTACATTCTCAGTTACATACGTACTACAAAATTCAATACATTTTACCATTTATTTAAGTATGGCAACTGTTATGATCGTTTTGGTCAATATACCTAATATTATACAATGTGAGCATTGATTACACCACGAAGAATTAAAATAAAAATCTCAAAATTGTAAATATTTCAAAAGCCTTTCTAGATAGATAAAATTTGCTTATTACAAACAATGTATTCTTCAATTGTCTTTCGAATAATGTAATAATATACAGGGTGTTGTATTTAAGATAAAATAGTTATTTACATTTAAAACCAAAAATTATGAATTCATATTTCAGGTACACCCTGTATAAAAATTAAACAAGTCATAATGTTCTTAAAAGATCAATGTATGCAGAGCTGCAAATTCATAGATTTGGTAGTAACCTCAAAACAAATTTTTGAACTACGATGAAAATGCTAATTTTTATCTAAATGTACAAATATATCAAAACGGTTAAGTTTAGCTATACGATATGTTTAATAGAAAGTGGTTGTTTTCAGAGTAGAAACGAAATCCACAATAAAAAGTTTACCGTTCCAGTTAAAATAAGAAAGATAGGTTTTATACCGCTGTTATGGAACACTCTGTATATGCGAAAATATTTTTAGGTTATGGCGTGCTTGAATTCAAGCTAGTTTTGTTTAAAACATTTTTCTGTGTGTACAGTTTAGTCATGCAAATTCACCTTGACACTCATGAAGAAATATTATATATATATATATATATATATATATATATATATATATATATATATATATATATATATATATATATATATATATATATATATATATATATATATATATATATATATGTAAAGAGTGATTATATGGCATGCTGTTAGCTAATTAAATTTATTTTCATAAACATAAAAGTAAGAACATGGCTGAACAATGATAATTGTCATTATATTACTTTTCGAGCATCTTTGAAGTTGAATTTTATGTATTACATGTAAATCCATTTGTATAAGTATATTCCAGTGTAGAAGTATATTATACTTGCATTCTAAAACAAATATAAAAGTAAAATTGTTTAAATCAACGTAAGTTAAAATATGTGGTAATGTATATGAAACTGAACAGAATTGAGAGGATTCATAGAGCTTCCAAACTTTAAAGGTGAATGTAATGAAACATTTTGTTAAAACTTAACAATGAAGTGTTGGAAAATGTCCGATTTAAATTAACATTTTTATATGTAATTTAGCATAAATTTGAAAATACCTGGTTAGGAAACTCAATTAAATGTAAGATGGAATTTGCTTAATAAACCATAAAAGTGTTTGAGACTGTATTTTCTTATGTAGTTAAACCCAAAGAATTCATTTCTGGTCTTATGTTTTCCTGTGGAAATTAGATTAAGTTGTTATGAAGAGATTTGTACAAAAATTTTGTGAATAGTTAAATTGTAAATGTTGGAACAAAGCATAGCAAAAGTGTGTGTAAAGAAAGGAAAAATTGTGTAGAATCCAAAAATAATTTTAGTTTTAAAATCTGAACATGTATATGGAAGTTATGTAAAAGTATGATTTCGAAAATTTTAGTGTGTTATCCAATATCATTGTAGTAACATTATGTTTGCATTTACAAAATTAATTGGGTAGTTGAAAAATTTTAGAGGCTATAAAGCAAGTGAAAAACAAATCTTTATCGTTTCCTGTTATATAGTGTATGTGTATAAAAATTTTAAATCGTACAAGTGGTTCGTATAACCTCCTAAATTTCATAATAACAAACAATTGAAGTTCAAATATTTTGTAAATAAGTTTGGTTATCGTAATTTAAGTTCCGTAATAGTTTTGGATAACGAGTGGTGGTTAAACCGGTGTTCGTAATGTATTTTCGTTTTAAATTAATATTAGTTTATGCAAATTATCCATGCCTTATTATTGAATGGAAATAAAAATTATGAAATGGTGCAAAAAATAAAATTGAAAAACAACCAAAACATAAATTATTAAATTTATCAAAATTATAATTTAAATAAAAGTGGTTAAAATAAAGTGTTGAACGAAAATATTTAAGCACATACCTATGCTTGAGAACTTCCATCGTGGACTAATTTATTTAAGCAGCATAATTAACTTAATCGCTAGTGCTGTTGATCTTTCTTCGTTGGAGCATGTTGAATTAGAATTAATTGCTGATATCGATATTAGAAATTATTATGCTGATGGATTTCGGTAACGGAAAATTAATGTATGGAATTAAAACCACAGCTGATATGGATATTGGTTCATCATCATTGTATTATGGTGCAGCTAAAGACAAGTGAAAGTAAAGAGTCTATGAATCTTTGCACTTATTTGAGGTTATTGTTTATCATTGTGTATTATTTATGTGCATTCGTGAGATATTAGTAAATTGCCAACTATTGACAATTTAAGGATTATGTATGGTTTGTTTAGGTATCTGTTTCCATTGCCTGCCTGTATTCAATATATTTTTCGTATATATTCATAGTGAATATGCATTTAAACAAACAAAAAATAGGCCTTTCGTATAACTTTTAGCATTGCTTACTTGCCCGTAGTAATTTCAAAAGGGTGATTTTATTCTGGTGTATAAATTTAAAAACATTTAAAATCGCAATTTTAGGTAACCTAGTCAGAGCGGAAATTGAAGATGCAGTTTTGTCTCCATAAGAGGCCTCAGCAATGCACAGAATGATGGTCAGCATTTCGAGCATTTACGGGGTATTAAAAACCTTCCTCCTTTAAATGGGTCCTTTTAGCACAACTTATAATAGAAACAATTCCAGAAAAATATAGTTAAAAAAAATAAAAATTTAAGGATTTTCGAATAAAGTTTTCTTTGGCATATATTTTAGGTTAGAACAAGATATCGAGATGCAGTTTCGGCGAGCTTGTTTAGGCATCATTTAGCTATTTGTTCATGAAAAAAATTAACTGTTTCTGTCGGAATGTCGAACAGAGCCCTCTAGCGACGACATGTAAACTAACAAAACTCGCATTCTTAGTTGGACCCTGTCAGTGTAATGCAGTTCGAAGCTCACCGAAATTACAGATGTTTAATAATTTAATTTAGTACATATTTCAAACAGATTCCATATTGGAATTATGTCTTTCTCCTAATTTCTTGTAGTGTTCTTTGCAGTTCCCACCCCTGTTCAAGTGGATTAAACAGATAGTGATATGGTGGTAACCGTTACACTCTGTGTCCACACTTGTGTACTATTCCATCTATTTCGTACGCCTTTGATGTCGCATTATCTGCAACTAACTGCAGTAATTCTTTTTTAAACATAAGCTATGTCGTGCTCTACTAGAAAATTACACATTTCTTCTTCTTAGATGAATTATTTGGAATTTTTTTCTGGAAGTTTGGAATGATAGCATTGTCCATTACAATTAAACATGGTTCGTTTAAGTTTGCAACTAAACGCACACATATCTCTATGGTATTCTGCGCTTTGTGACTTTCTGGAAAACAAAAGTGAAGTATCGGAAATAAATCCATCTTTATTACCTGTATGAATCAAAAATACAGTTATTTGATGAGGAATTATAATGTAATACCTAAATTGCAACCAACCTTTATCCTTCACCCACTTCTTCTTCGCGCTTTTCTTAAATTTATCATGCCAACTTCTTTTGTACGATCCTCGACTGAAAATCCATGTTTCATTTAAGAAAAAAGGATTGCATAATATTTCTTCTTTATTTTTGTAATATTCTAAGAATCGATTGGCAGCAATATGTGATTGTTCTAATAAACCTCTGTTACCATCATCTACTTTAGATGAAAAGTCAATGGAACGTAAGAGACGTCTTAAACTAGATCTACAAAATCGAAAATTTCACTATTGCTTAATTCTTTTTCTAATGATGCCAGCGTAACATATTGTATATCTACAAAAACAAGTATGGTGCTAGACATGTATTGCTTGTTTATATTTACATTTTGAATGCATTTCATAAATTTTGCTCCTTACAGCATCCTTCACATAGTCATCAACTTCGTAACTTCTCGCTCAGCTGTGACTGGTTTATTTACTTTTTGGACTTCTGTAACACTTTTTATAGCACTAACTCTATTTATACTAACCCCACACGCTTCAGACGTGCGCTAAGTAGTCGTTCAAGTATATATTTTACACAATAATGAATGACATGTCTGATAACAGATTCAAATGGAACGAGTGCTTGAGTGTCACTTTCGTTCAAAATAATTAATAAGTTCATAACTACGAGCTGCGCTTGAGATTTAAGTAAATTTTAAAGGACCCTGCACACCTCTTATGGGTTTTTAGACCACAGTCAAATTTAATTGAAATTTTAATATGTTATAGACTAAAACTATCTGAACAATATTTGTCATTGGACCAACTTAATATATGGCTAGTTTTGATATACAGGGCGTTAAAGTAATAGTGCCTAATAAGAATAATGGCTGTTCAGTGGGTTTTAACATTGATATACGCAAGTGTTACCATTACATATTATAATTTTTGTAATTTTATTATTCTGTACTTTCTAACATTTTATACAGGGTGTTTCAACAAAAATTAGTATTAAATATGATTATTTACATGATAAAAGTGGAACTTATACATAAAATAAACAACCTAATATTTACATGATTTATATACAAGAAACGGAACATTTAGACGGCAGCATGTCTGTTTAAAACATCTTGAGTAGCGGATAGCACTTTGGTTTGCGGTAGCCTAATAACTTCTTCGTGCCTTGCATAGCCTAAAACCAAATAACTGCTGCTATATGTGCACACATTCTTATAGTTCGCGCTCCTGTTTTGCATTGGCAATAGTAGCCAAATATAGGACCATCTTCTTGTTCAGCATCATTATCAGGAACAGGGTTATAGCTAATTATTATTTGATATTTAATTTGATTTCTATGTCTAGATCTAATTCTAAGCCGAACGAGATTTAATTCGTTGAACGCCGTATCAATTTCGAAAAAGTGGTTGCCCAGTTGGTGATTGTTATCCTGTATGTAAGAAGGTGCTAGTTTAAGTTGGAAAGTTCCGTAAGTTATGCGTCTTAATTGAGCTATATTTAGAACTGGAAAATTTTCTAATTGGTTTTGTTCTAAAGGTGCCCATCTGCCGTGCCGCCTCAACAAGCCTTCATTTTCCGCTCTAGCTTGTACATGATTAGGTTCGTTTACCATTTGAAGCATTTCTTGTGCTAGTTCTTCATTTGCTTCTTCCATATGTAATGGTGGATGGTAGCGGTTTATTAGGGCACAGGCAACACGGAAAAATGTCCGCAAATTGGGTATTTGGGCAATTGAAAAGCAGTTACGAAAAATTTTAAATATTGACTGAACGTGTCCGTTTCGAGCTTCTACTACCCACCTTTGCTTAGTAATAATTCTGTTAGCGTTGGCTTCTTGACGTCTACCTTCTAGCGCTGGTGGAATTTGCACAGATATGCCAGTATTATTTAAAAATTCCCGAGCATCTCGGTAGCCTCTATCCACAATCACAACATCGAGGTTGCAGCCAGTGTCTTAGTTCTTGATCCTGATTATATTGGTATCTTAATATACTCGCATCATTATTTCTTGGGTCGGAAAAGTATGGACCATGAACATCCAAAATATATCCATCTGGGGCAACAACAGCACTGGCTTAACAAGATGGCAATGTTTGAACTGAATAGGACTGCCTGAGGGTCTGAAAATTTTGCTACGCTCTATGTTAACATAAGTGGCATCGATACAAATAATGGCTTTTGGGTTTTCAGGTTCCTCATTAAATAACTCATTTGCAAATCTGGTAACGTGTTCAGAAATAAATTGGTTACGGTTTATGTGACGAGGTCCTTGGCGTAATTTACATAAAATACAGTAAATCTTTTTTTAACTTCTCCTTCTTCCGTAAATATTAACATTCGCACAAAGGTTAACAATTCCGAAATTGATCCCTGTTTAAGGATGACAGCGCACTTAGCTCCTCATCACTGAAATTGTTTTCATCCGAAAAGTTTCATTTTTGTGTTACTTTCTCGTATTGTTGTCAACAACTGATCCAACTCTGCCCTTTTAAATTGTATGGCTTTTTAATGGACCTTATACCATTTTCTAATGGAAAAAGTAATAAACCATTCGCATCAAGATGGACAGGACAAACCTTACAAATACGAGGTATGTATACTCCCTTTCGCATAAAAATATTTGTCCTTGCCTGTCCTGATAAATGTTGAATATTTGCAGCATTATTGCATATTAAACAATGATTAATTATATTTTAGAGGAAGCTTCATAATTGTTGGATCTGGATCATTTTCATAGACCTGAATTTCATCTATGATACCTTGATTGCAATTTGTACATAGCCTGGTATTACCATTTATGTCCATTGGCGGAAGTGAAAGTTCCTGTCGTCTTCTCTGAGCAATATTTATCTTCTGGTCGGCATTTTGTCGTAAAATGGTCATTTGTCTGGGATTCCCACTATTTCAATACATAACACTGAAAGTTTAATCGAAAAGCCATTTTAATGCAAACTTAAATAATGACTTTAAGGAAACTTAGTTACAGGTGACATTGTCATTTTAAGTAACTGGTTGTTATTAACAATCGAAAGTGTAGATATGTATCAGGCTTATGGCTATATCTGTAATTTTTAATAGTATTAACTACTAATTTTATTAAAACACCATGTATAGAAGATAGAAAGTACAGAATAATGAAAATTACTAAATAGTATAATATGTAATTGTAACACTTGTGTATATCCATGCTAAAACTCACTGAAAAGCCATAATGCTTATTAGGCACTACCACTTTAACGCCCTGTATATCAAAAACTAGCCATTAGATTAAGTTGGTCCAATGACAAATATTGTTCAGATAGTTTTAGTCTATAACATACTAAAATTTCATTAAATTTGACTGTGGTCTAAAACCCATAAGAGGTGTGCACGGTCCTTTATATAAATTACGTAAAAATGTTACCAAATTACCGATAATTCACAGTACAAGTTGTAAATGGTTTTGAAAAATTCTGGTTTTCATAAAAAGTAAAGCAAAAACGTATAAACAATAATTTCAAAAGATAACAAGAGTGATAGATGCTGCTTCTTAATCACGACACACGTTATAGTCCGCTAATACGAATTGTACAGCAGATTTATGTCTTTATGGCCATCGTTCTCTAATACATGTAGTTGAGACACAGAGATAAAAATATTTAATTGTATTATAGTTTTACATCGATGAGTCATACCCAACTTTATTGAAATCAAGCTTTAGCAGTGATCATTGTTTCCAATTTTGCTTCATTAAGGTTGTTTAAAAAAACTTCCCTTTAACAATTGCCTGCCGAAGATATTCTAAGAAAAACAGAAGAAGCCGAATCCAGTATCGTTCCAAAATGATTGGAAGCTAACTACAAAAAGAATTTGATAACTACACCGAATGGATGTGTAAAAACAATATAGAAGTAGTTAAGGAGAAGGTATTGCTTGCATATTGTCTTGCTCAGGTATCTTAATTACAATCACATTTGAGATATATAATTCCTTCTTTAGTTGAAAAATTATTTCGATATCAGAAATTCTAATTGTACCATTAATATTAATATAAACAAATAAAATTCCGTTTCATTTCGTTGCAGGGTACCTTTATACAACATTATGGTACGCTGTATCATAAAGTGCCAGATTATTAGTTATTTTGACATCCATAACCACAGCATTCTGGTACTAGTCGACGATAAATAAATTTATTTGTTACTCAATAGTAAACGTACATTAACATACCTAAACTTATTGTATGTAAAATTACTTTTAAGAGCTACTAACTTGTAGTAGTATATTACATAATAAGAGTGGTAAGCGTATTACGCACGAGTGTTGTAATTTACACGAGTGCGTAATAGCCATTATCACCGAGTTGCGTACTATAACTATATTCTATACTCCTATGGAGTATAAAACAGTGACGTATAGTAATCTTAACTACCACTCATTAAGATTCTGATGACCTTTGAACGTTCTATACGCGTACCTATATTGTAATGAAAGATCCTATAAAAGTAATTATTGTGTAAATGTATTATAGGATTGCATGGCTTTAGAACTAGTTGACGCCACTGGTTTTATTAGTTCTTGAGATTAAACAAGTTAACCTCATGTTTTGTATGGTTAACGATGGAATGAAATTTTATTTTATTAACAGAGGTTACTGCTCTAAAGTAATAATAAATGTAAATGTACTAAAACTGCTATTTAAATGGTATATATTTTTATTTTATTTATCTAGGCTTAGATACATAATGGGTTTTAATGTTGACACACTGCTTTCAATATATTCTATGTGTGCAGTTGAGACTTTATTTAACAGAATTATAATTTAACTGTTTACATTTTATGACTTCGTGGTATTTAAGATTACCTTGCATCGATTAAAATGGTGGGGAAATAATACCACAAGTTAAAATAACCTAAATGTAATGATTATCTCGTTACATTACAATTAAAAATATGTTCAATGTCTTCTATAATAAATACTGAATATCGTTACCACCTCTTATGAAATTTTAACATATGTAAAGTTAGTTCTATTTCAATTATATACAAAAGTTACAGAACCAATGTATAATGAATAATATTATAAGTAATTAATGCTCTAAAAGTAGGTAGATGGTTATTTTAAAAATAATCTGTATTATATTGTTCTATATCTGGTTTAAACTTTATACATAAACATGATGCCATATATTAATAGTTAAATAATTTCCAAAATTATTATCTAATAACTGATCCTTTATATACTAAATAAACATGCCTTCAACTGCAACGGAAAGATTATAATGATTATTAACATAATAAATTTCTTTTATATTTTAATTGTACAAACTATCATTAATTCACTGAATTATCAATCTACTAAGTGTACCACCCATAAACGGATTTAATGTTACTTTTTTATTTCACTTTTCTAAAATGAAAATTATAGTTTAGTGGAGAGTGACAGGTATGTTCTTATATGGTGTTTAAAAGTTTCTTTAAATACCAATACAATACCTGTTTTAACCTAAATTCAATTTTAAAACACCTAAAATTGAGGTGGATGCTAGGTTAATAGAAAATCTGCTAACTACCAATTAAGTGCTGTTACTACAACCAATAGAGTATGTATGTTCTCCATATTTTAAAACCACATTAAGAAGTGTATCCATTTCATAGAATAATCATCACAATGCAATTGTAATATGTAATTGTTTTGACATTGGACTTCCTACCAATCAATAAATAAGGTTAAATCAGTGAGACTAAACTATTTTGAGGTTACCAAAACGTAATGGAGTTTCGTTATTCGTGTGTTACGCATATAGGAGTAGAAAGAAAATTTACAGCCATTTGATCTTCAGTGCTGACAACATAACTTGAAATGTGACGGATTCAAACGAATTTTCAACAGTATATTGAAAACAAGTGGTATTACATAGTAGGGGACCTTGCGCCGGGCATTTTGTTATGTGAAGTCATATGCCCCACCTACTGCCCGTCCACATGTGGGGCGTATCTTGACTTGGCCACGTGGGGGACGTGGTTTGACCTTGAGGTTGAACTTGAGTTGGTCTTGGGTAGTCAAAGTCCGAACCAAATCTGGTTAGCGCAATTTGAATTTGATTAAGGGGCCCTGATGGCTAACTTGTAAGACAGGTATAACAACTTGTATTAGGGTTTGAGCCCCTTTGTAGCCCTTGGCTGAAAATAGTGTTGTAATATGGGGACCTAATGCTATCTCATAAGAAGTATAGAACTTGTGTTAAGGTCTGTGCATTCCTGTCGTGTCCCCTTCCGAAATTTGAATGGCTTTTGTGGCATCATCTAGCGGTATATTTCTAGCAGAAATTTAGGTTTGTTCGTATCACCATCTGCTGATGTATGGACTAATGAAAGTTTTCTAAGAAAATGTAAACAACCGACATATTGTTTTTTCTATTCTTTTGCCTACGTACTAGATCTGTAAGCAAGTGTAGCGTCCCATAGGTACCCTATCTTGAAAAGCGTAATATTATCTTATTTTCAATCTTGACTGACAATAATGTCACTATTGCTCAAATTAATTGCCTGCCTTACTTTGAATTTCGGCAATAATTAAAACATTACGATTTATTTGAAGTCTGATATTTAATTACTGGAAACCTCAAATCTGATCAAACGAAGTGGCGTCTAGTGTTAGGTGCTCCCTTCTCCGGTTACACACTCATCTAGACAACAAATAAAAACAATGGAAATAAAAATTAAGGTGTCGAACGGTCTGTCTTGGGACAGTGTACCTACTGGCAATTGCCTTTTACAATTAGTAACCAGCGGTATCCTATACTCATTCACCAGCCACCTCTACACAATTATAAATATAACCAACAACGACCAATGCTAATTCGCACAAATACCAGAGTGAGTGGGCTCTGTACTGTCTTTTTATTTTAGCAGATTTCAGCTTAATGAGCCTCGTACGAATAAGATACCTTTGCAAGACAATGTTGCGTAATTAATGTTATCTAGGCTGGTAAAATGATTCGCTGCGAGCTTTCAGTTATATAAACGTAGATACTTACACTAGAATAAATATTCCTTAATTGATCAAAGGGTAACTGTTATTTCTAGATTAATATTTAAAACACACATTACAACTAACGCTCTACAGAAAAGACAAATTAGTGTTGGCTAATTCAAAAGAAAACATACACGCAGGAAATATTTTTAAAAGTAAACTGTTTACAATGAAGGTATTTAATTAATCCAAAAATCGATCTGCCTCGATTGACACTGTAACTGTAACTGCCCCCTTCGATTTCAAAACTAACTATATCTCCTCCCGAAAAACCACCATCGTTTTTCAAAAGCAATAAAACAAAAATATTAATTTCCTTGGAACAGTTTCATATTAATTATAGCCATCTTAATTTTAAAATAAACATTAGTCCGTAACTCCCTACATTTCTCTCTCTCTCTCTTCTCTCTCGTCTCTATCAGACACAGCCATAGGTGTAAATACAGACAAAGACACAGTCAAGACACACGCAAACACGCAAAATCAGAAAACACAAAACACAAAAACAAAACACGAAAACACGAAAACACGAAAACACGAAAACACGAAAACACGAAAACACGAAAACACAAAAAGAAAACACGAAAACACGAAAATACGAAAACACGAAAACACAAACACGAAACCTCCAAAACTAGTCAAAACCAGCAGACGGAGCTCGTCCTGAAAGGGTTGGGGATTATAAATAATAATCTTTTTATCTGTTTTTATTTATTGCTTGAACCCCAATGGTAAGGTGTCAAAGTTTTCAATCCTTCGTTTTTAGAGTAACTTATTCTATACTGTTTAGTCTACTTAATACATTGTAACACACGGTCCAGCTTCTACAGATAACTATAGAGTTCTAAACGTGCATGAACTGTCGAGTATGCTGCAATGAACATATTAATAGTTTGTAGTCTCACCTTCACCCTCAGATCTGTTCCAATTTACAATTACCACAATATCATTAATAAGAATAATGGATTGTACCTGCAACAAAGGATCGTAAACAATTAAATCCTTTGGCTCAAATCAATGCTGCTCTAGGTTCAATTTTCACGCTGGCCAAACTTACCCAAAAGGAGTTTAACATTCTTAGCCAATATCTTAAACCGACATTTTTCTTAATGTTCTTTTCATCTAGCTGAATCCTCTTTATTGTAATATTCCTGTAGTTCAACTTCTCGCCTTCTGTACAATGGCTATGCAACCACTAAACAACCTCCTGTTTTGTAATTTTGTCACATGCGGTTACCTCATACTCCCAAATCTCAAAAACATTCAAAACTTTATGGTTTTTGGCGATAGCCTTACGCAACTCGTCCGCTAAAACGTTCCAGTGAAACAGCGCTCAGGTTACATATTCTTAGAACTTGTGGCCCAGCTCCATAATTCCTAACAACAAAACATCAGCTTGATGCAATTTTAAAAACAGGATGAAGTCAGGGACGGTAGTACTCGACAAATTAACTAAACCCTCCACCGTTTGGAATGAAATGTTCTTACAATCTAAACCTACGTTAATTTTGGATGACCTACAGGATATTTCAGGATTTATTTACATAAGGGTATAATGAGCACACGTCATAATACATGATTTTCTCACTAATGCAGTCACAACTATGGTAGAGTTTCTGGCATTAGTGAGACCGTCATAAAACGTGTCTCGTGGATTTAAAGTTCGCATTTAGACGCCTAGATTCTGTATAAATGCTCTTAACTCATCGTTTGCCAGTTTTAGTTTTTAAAATCGATTCACGCATTTCCCTAGATTATAACGGCGTCGCGTATAAACTGAGACCGTGCCGCCCTGTTTGTTTCGGACAAACATAGGTATATTTATGTCCAGCTTTGGATCAATATTGGGAAGAATTCCTCGCAACCGTGTCAATAGCATCCAAGAAACTCGTAAACGGTATTTTATTCGACACAGTAACCGTCGACCTTAACACCTTTCAGGTGTTCTAAACCCAGGAGCATTTCCGATATGCTTATGGTCACTTGTTGTGAATGTTCACCCAACGTAACCACTGTATTGCGACTCTAGACTGTTTGTCTGCACGTCTGTAACCGCCTTTGATAATTGAGCCTTGTTCTATTTGAGGAAAAGCTCTAAACACTTTATTGCAGGCGCTAGCAATTGTGATTGACTCCTCAAACGGATCGACTTTATTTTGGATCATGAAGATCCATCTGGAACTAAAACAACCTTCAACGAGAATTTTAAAACATAATTACTTTGGGTCTCAGTCGCGTGCCAATCTACAGGTTTTGCCGGTCTTTTGCCCACATCTGATCTGCACAATAATATTCAAGTTCAGGCAAAAACCCTCCTACTTCTGATTCGCGGGTGTGTTGAAGAGAAATGGGAAATATCCCTTGAATTCGGGAAAATCGAAAGTTTTCGGAAATGCCAAGAGTGATGATGGAATGAAATTAAGGAGTAAATAAACCTAATATCGTCGCATTGAATGGAGATTAGTTTAAGACCGTTGAGATGACTTTGGGGCCTTCATCGGTTATTATTGGCCAGCATGCATCTAAGCACAAAACATCCATTGTACCCCTTCATGCTATGTGCAATGCATGTAACTTTAAATTTTCGCAGTTTCTCCCTACGACAGAAACGATCCACAGGACCTTCCTGAAAATGTGCACTCTTTCATCACATCGCTCATCCAAATTGTCGATGTGTTGGATACAAAAGAGCAAACATTCGCGGCCACGAATTGATTGTTCATGCAGAAATCTATCATTCGTCCCCTCACACACCTTATGTTGCATTCATTTCAAATCGTAAAGATATACATAGATGCTTTACCTTGACCGGTGTCACCTCGAATTTTGTTAACAAACATATAGCAAAGATGCCCAATAGGTTTTTGGTTCTTGCACGCGGTAATACTGTACCCGCACCTATGTTTACCCTTTACTTAGTGGTTTTGAGTCACTTTAAACATCTACGTACTTTTCACAAAGTTCAGTATCCTTGTGGTTTTAAGGCATTACTTCCCGTAAAAGATCTCTTGCAATATGGAAAAATTTTCGAATTTTGAAAGGAACATGGCGGCTTTTGATGACAACCAGTACACTGATACAAACATCTCGCGGCCATTTTTGTCATTACAACGTTTTTGCACTGCTTGCAGTAATCTTAGCTAAATGCTGAGGTGAGGCTGGTTATTAGTTATAGTGTTCGTCGTGAGTATTAAACTTAAAACAACTCTACGGACTCCTAGGGCCCTCAAAGAAACCGAGTCACCTTTTGCGAATTATAAATTACTATATTGTATGAAGTTAAATGATTTTAAATGATTGAATATGCCATAACTCGGCCCTGACTAAGGTCTACACCGCTGTTTTGCCAAAGTTTATAGCTCGCCCTTGAAGTAAGGGCAAACCCATTTCCATAACATGAGCATTGTATCGCTATTGATAAGACTAGTGCCCGAGTTAAACAATTGTTTTCGTTGATTGTTGCTGGTACAACAGAATCTCTTTGTTTTTGATCCGCAATAGTCTTCAAATTTTAAACCCTCAAGTTATTGCGTCCATAGCCAACCGGTACCGACACTCTATCCACGTTTAAAACTAACAAGTCATTCGAAAAAAGCTAGCATTCTTTTGAATTACCTTTTCCGGTAACTACATTATCCCCTCACCGACAACTGGTCCACCTTTCAAATGAAAAGGCCGATCGGTTTGTCTGGAAAATGTGATACTGACACGGTCTAACGAAACGAATCCATCACAATGTATGTATGCAGTTCCTCTAATGCACATTGAAAAAATATGTGTTAAATAAATAAGATTTAGGAGGTGATGTGTTTTTACCTGTAGCCATGTTAAGGGATTATCGTTGCATGTTTCATCGTTGAAATTGAATCTCAAAGATTTACATCTAGTTTAATTTTTTATAAATTTAGTGCTTGATTCACCAATTATATTACTACGATTGAATGTTATTTCAGAAGAGCGTGATCCAACCTCTTTGCTGGGTTAATGGTACTGAACCCCATTGATCCCTCTGCAACCCCTGTAATACACGAAACGAAAATAACTATACCTATCGTTATCACACGAGAATCCGTCGCCGATGCTGAGGTTTCCAAACTCCCACCATGTTTACTTGAACGTAGCTTTATGCAAAAATTAAAAATACTTAAAAATTAAACGAACATATGCGTATTTATAGTATACCCTCCAAGGTCTAATTGGAAATTCTCAAGGTCAAATTGCGTGGAAAAACACAGATGCGGAGTAGATTACGTTCTGAACTTGACTACAGTAGATTTAACCTGAACTTGGCTACCCCAAGGTCAGCTCCAAGATCAACTCCGATCTTTCGAGTACAACAAGAACAACTAATCATGTAAACGCATGTTGTAAATAAAATTGTATAGGCAAGGTGACAACTCACCTAATGGAAATTAAAAGAAATGTAATGACTTTAATAATATTTTTAAGGATAATTACGCAGCCTCTTTTATAATAATAAGCTCCTTACGAAAAATAAGATCACACTGTAAAACAAAATCAGGTATCTATGTTAGAATGGAATTTAAACGTCATGTTACATAGAGATTAATAGAGATAAATACATGTCAAGTTAAAAATTCCAAGGTCGCCCGCTTCTATAAGATATCAATAACACGGTTTAACCATTTTCATGCACATTTAATTAATTTAGGTTTACCTCACGCTGTCTGTAAAATCTTAATAACATTTTTAGGATATTTATGCAGCCTCTGCTTTTATAAGATATCAATAATACGGTTTAGCATTTTCATTCATATTGAATTAATTTTAGATTTACCTTACGCTGGCTAGGGTCCTTTATTTAAATTTACATTTCTCTCCGAGTAGGTTAGGTTCTGAACATGACCAAAAAGTAAGTTTGGTTCTGACCTTGGCAACCTCATGGCCAACTACAAGGGAAGCCCAAAGCCAATTCCAATTCTATGCCACACCCCAAGGTCAACCTCAAAGTAAAAAACCTAGGTCATCCTCAAGGTCAAACCACGCCCCACGTGACCGTCAAGATCAAGCCCAAGGTCAAAGTACGCCCCCACCTGGTGGGGTCTGAAACGTCACAAAAAAAATGCCAGCGCAAGTGTGCCCACTACTTACAACTATTTTTTTCGGAGCTTAAACCTTATTTAAATTTCATTTTTTGTACACATTTAGATTTTATTGGTTGGCAGCGTTGTAAAATCCGTTATAAAGTGTTACTAAAATATAACCTAAACTCTGCATAAGGACAGCAGATAGTGCCAATACGATGCATCGTAAGTTGCAATTTTTTGTCACAAAATGATTTATTTGTAGCATTTTTTTAATATATACTTAGTGACATGGAAACTGCAGCACCAAGAAGCGTAGGAATTTTTGACCAAACTTGGAAGAAAAATTTAACTGCTAAAAGGTAAATTAGTTAAAATTTCAAAGAAAAAGAACAAAATATAAACATATTTTTTATTAATGATGGGTCGGCCGCCCTTGTTGGTTTATGGACTCCTCCAACCGTCGTGGCATCGATTCTAGCAGATGGCCGATGTCCTCTTGAGATAATATATCCCAAGTAACCTGCAATTCGTGCTGCAAGATTCCAATCTTCCCAAAATGTTCCAAACATGCTTGATGGGCGCAAGGTCAAGGAGGTCTAGGTGGAAATGACAAGAGATTAACATTATCCTCCGCATCTCGGTCTTGCAGTATGGGGACGGGCATTAACCTGCTGCAAAAGTGGGTCTTCCAACTGCTGAAGAAATGGAAGAATATGGGGTTCTACCACCTCATCCACATATCGTTGCGCGTTCATATTGACTCCGATGGTTACCAAACGATACCTACTCCCATAATATAGCACCCATACCATAATCTCTGCAGTTTGCCATGTCTCGAATAGAAAATTCAATATTTCGACGTTCCGCACGCTCTCGTCTGACCTCATACGGTCATCATGCATCCCCAAACAGAATCAGGGTTCATCAGTGAACACCACGTTATGCCACTAACGGTGCAGTCACAACCTGCACCGCAAACGTTGCCGTCGGTATTGGCCGTTAGTGGTAACACTGAAGTGGCCGATAGGATTGTAAGCCAAAGCTCTGATTCTGAGGTAAACCCGTTCGAAGGGTTACAGGACAACCTTCGTTGGCTAACCATTGATCAGAAATTGATTTAGTACTAGAGAATCGGTCTCTTGTTGGCACTTGGAGATGGCGGTTTTGCACCACATTTCTTCCTCTTCGCCCCTAGGTTCCTCTACTGCGGCGTTCCTGACTCCCCGTAGTCCATGTCTGACAGCAGCGCTTGATGGTGGTTTGGTTCCCGTTAAGACGATTTGCGACTCCGCTAAACGAAAACCACCGTCGCGCAAACCAACTATACGACTTCTGTCGAATTCGATTAATTTCCGGCATGATCACACCCTCAAAGCAAACAATCACAAGCGAAAACAATAATGTCGCAAAATATACAACTGACAAAATTGTTCGAAAAAACTGAACGAACGGTCAGATAAGTCATTACCACTTATCCATATAAATGAAATTTGAATCAAGTGCTACCTTTTAGTAATTAAATGTTTTCGTCAAGTTTGATCAAAAAATTCCTACCCCTTCTTGGTGTTGCAATTTCCATGTCACTGAGTATAGGTGCGCACAATTTTCAATGTTACACAGATATAGAAACAAATATTATTATTAATACCAATACAATGATATTATGTTGCACAGAAAAAAATATTTATTTGCACTTTAATTGATTTGTTATAAAATGAAGCTAAAGTAACGAGCATCAAGCTCGAGATTAAACAAACGAAGCGACGATGCCGCAGAACCAATTTGTTCGTTGAAAAGGTTAATTTTTAGCGTATTTTAGCAACGTAATTGCTTTTTATATTTATACCAACCAGGTTTCAAATTTTCATAACCAATGAGAATACGTTGTAGACATCTAATAAACCGTGTTTAATATTGTGAAAATCCACCTTTGACTTCTTTGTTGTACCGTATTCTTCACACAAACTGAAGAATCAATTGAATAACTCTCCCTCGTCGTTTGGCTAATTGAGATAAAGTTTTGATATCAAAAAACGATTAGAGGATTGCAAAATAGCGTGTTTTACTCTAAATTTCCAGTTGACGTTTGGGTGTACATGCGTGCGTGTGTTCGTTTTTATATACCGGGTGGTCGTAAAGTAAGGAATAAATTCAATACCTCGTAAAGCACAATTTTTTTCAAAAATCGCTCGGACCCGTCGATTTTATATTTTGCCGGGACATATTTTGCGAAAAAAATTTTAT